>OOFG01107420.1:0-10786 GCA_900323295.1 Molva molva
TGTGTGTGTGTATGTGTGTGCGCGCGTGCATGTGTGTGTCCCAGTCTGCTGCTGAAGACCTCTTCCTGACACCCACTCATAGTCCCTCCAACTGACTGTCACCATGACAACCAAGAAATCCAGTCACTCAGGCCAGGAACCAGGTTCGGTGTGTGTGTGTGTGTGTGTGTGTGTGTGTGTGTGTGTGTGTGTGTTTTTTGTGTGTGCATGTGTGTTTTGCGTGTGTGCTTGTGTGTGTGTCTGTGTGTGTGTGTGTGTGTGTGTGTTTGTGTGTCTTTGTGCATTTTATTATCTTATTTTATTGCTTATCTGTATTGATTTAAGTGGTAAAATTACTCAAACTATTTAAAAAAATGTGGATGTATTCTATCTGTTTCAAGTAAGCACCGCCTCTCTGAGGTTCCTTTGGTGGTTTTTTCAACTGGTTATTTCAATCAACCCATTGATTAATACAAACGGTTTTAAATGTTATCACATTTAATTACAGTGTTTGAGGTATTGCTCGATCAGGGGAGGAGAGAAGAGAGACACATTTTTATATAAATGAGACAATCATCCCACACACACACACACACACACACACACATATACACTCACACACACACACACACACTACATGCATATGCAATTATGCACCCACACCCACAACACACAAAAGTACTGCATATACCTATGCGTTTGCATATAAATCAATACATAATATTTGTCAATGTATGCGTCTGTGTTGCTTGTCTGTATGATAAAAAGCACATATGCATTCAACAGATGCTAAAACAACCAGAGTGCACAGGACTGTTGATGCCATTCTCAGAAGACATTGGTCCTGGGTTGCTTTAAGATGGAGAGGGATTCTGAAGATCGTATGAATGCTAGGGAGCTCAATCCACCATCAAGGTACCCCACATGAAGAGTCTGGACTGCAAATTAGTATGCAGCAAAGGCAGAGCCAGACACTGTTCATTAGTGGAGCTCAGAGGGTGGGTAAGGTATAGGGGAGTGTAGGGAGTACATGTTCCTATGCAGCACATACACATTTGTCATTCCGGTGTGTGTCTGTGGGTGTGCATGTGAGTGTGCGTGCGCGTGTATGTAAGCGTGCATGTGAGTGTGTGTTTATGTGTGTGTGTGTGTATGTGTGCGTGCATGTGAGTGTGCGTGTGTGTGTGTGTCCATGTGTGTGTGTGTGTGTGGTAGTAGCCTTAGGATTAGCCCATGATAGCATGATTACCACACAATATGATGAGCGTGGTTGCCAGGCCAAGCCCAGGCAACCGTGGCAACTGGTAACTAAGTAACTGGCACTGAAACAACAGAAAAAGAAGGGAGGGGTGAAGCTTAATTATGAGGTATCAAAAAAGGGTGGGTGGGTGAGCGGCTGATATCCTCACACTTATTTTGGCAAATGTCATGATATGGCCTAACTCCAGTTAACACTATAACAATGACTTTTTAACTTTTTTAAGGTTTGTAAATCGTTTCCATATCAAATGTATTTGATTAACTGTAAGCTAATGTGAGTGTGTGTTGTTTCATACGGTCCTTTTGCATGTGTGTTAAATCACTTGCACACATGTTTTTACACGTTATGACCGCTTGGTTCCAATACCCTCCGCTAACCCTCACTGCTGACACACTTCCTCTCTTGAACACCAGAGGGCAGTCTAATCTAACTACTGTAAACATTTACTTTTTAGTCCAAGTTCCAACGGTTTGAGTTCTCAGTAAACACTGCGTTTATAAGTTTATATCAATGATCACCAGAATAGACCAAGCAGTTGGCAGAGTAGCTAACTGATTGGTTTTCTGTATGTGGTTTGACATCAACACATTCGTGGATGTCGTCAGATGCATGAAAAAAAAACGAACTAAAAAGGGGACTTTTTGATGTGTATTATTTCCACACCGGTTGAACCATCCATCACCCACCACAACATGTCAACAACAGTTTCAGCCTCAAGGGCCCACGCGAGTCTCTCGGTTTGTTTCAGGTCCCATAGGTGGTCTTACCTCTGGGGGGTTAGGGTTAGGGTTAAGGCAACATGCATCGTTATGCATGTCTAACTAGATTCATATTCAGAGTAGAACTACCCAAGTTATAAGCAGGGGAATGTTACGGTCAATATGGCTCTGCTCAAGATAGATAATTAGTATTAGAAAATATAGAATAGAAAGAAAAATATAGTCCAAATATGATATGCACATGAAAATCTACATAGAATATAAAATACTGTATGTAATGTAATAAAGTGGCTGGGACATTGGACAATCTATTCAAATATAAAAAAATAAGATATGTAACTTGCACAATGAGTATAACATGGCATTCAAGGTTGGTATAGTGAATAGAAAACTAAATGATAATATACCAATCAGACATTGAAATGCCACCATACACCACGATGGAAGCTGTAGAGAGCCAAATACTGTGAACTGAGATTTTGAATGACAGAGTTGGAAAGTTTTCTGAATTTCCCCGGGAAAATGCTTAACAAACAGACGCTTGGCTGTTTGTTGAGCATCTGATCCGTTTGACGCTAAATCCAAGAGTCCTTCTATAATCTGGCAGTCAGTGGCAGTGTATGACGGCTCATGGCGCTCAAGTCTAAAAGAAGCTAGCTCATTAAAGAATTTTAGAGGAATGGAAACCCTGACTGGAATATTTTGAATATAATATATATAATATATAGTTATTTCATAACTAGCCTACTTCCTTCTGGAGGTTAGCAAACATGTTTCTGGAGGTTAGCCGACATGCTTCTTGAGGTTAGTCTGCGTGCTTCTGGGGGTTAGCCTACATGTTTCGGGGGGTTAGGCTGAGCTTCTGGAGGAGGTTAGTCTACATGCTTCTGTCGGAGACTAGACTACATGCTTCTGGAGTAGCCTTTATGCTTCTGGAGTAGCCTACATGCTTCTGGAGTAGGTAATCATACATGCTTCTGGAGGAGGTGAGCCTACATGCTTCTGGAGGAGGTAATCATACATGCTTCTGGAGGAGGTGAGCCTACATGCTTCTGGAGGAGGTGAGCCTACATGCTTCTGGAGGATGTAAGGCTACATGCTTCTGGAGGATGTAAGCCTACATGCTTCTGGGGCTTAGTCTACGTGCTTCTGGAATAGGTTAGCCTACATGCCCAGACATGTGCTACCATTTAAACAGGCAGTTTAAATGACATTTAAAGACAAAGCCATGATTTTATGAATGCATTGATTCGTTTTCAACACATGACTCCTGCTCCCTTATGTTGAAATGCCCCCTCCCACATCCATACTGGCTCATCTCCACCCCCTCCACGTGCCCTCCTTTCAAAGCCCCACAGAGCTTTGAATGCTCAAAAGATATTGGGTGTGATCGGACACAAAACAAAACCAACCTGCATAGCCCAAAGTCAGTAGTGGCCAACAGCAAATCCACCAAAAAAGAGGGTAGTTAAAGTGTAACACAATACTTGCATTGGCAATCGATATAATTTCATGTCTGCATTAGTTCTGAGTGCTATCAACGATCCCAGGTATTAGTTGCCATTCCACTTCCGCTTTGGAATTGTTTAGGTTTTTTTTGGTTCGTTTTGCTGGGTGGCATTATAGCCAAAGATTAACATAAATTCTGAGATTTTTAACAATTTTCCTGCAGCAACTCATTCAGGGAGCTTAGTTTAGTTATTGCTTATTTGTCAGAGACCATGCACCATTCACATTTGCACTAGAAAGAGCTTCACGATAGTTTTCATCTGTGGTGCCTCTGAAGGGATGCAAGGACATTACATACAAATATAATACAAGACAATATAAAAAAATGCAATACAGTTAAATTGAAAAGGGAATATACTTACGGTTGTATAATATCGGTTTGTATAACACTTAACACCTACCCTGCTCCCACTTGAAATTAAAAAATAACCAACCAACACAGAGGCAATTACAGATGACTGCAAGACATTCTACAAGCATTCTTAAGCCAGACCTTCAATACTGATTCAAAACTGGTAAGAGATGTGGAGTATCTGATTTCCGTGGGGATTGAATTCCATTTGGTGTTGCTTTGATGGAGAAAGCTGATTGTCCTTCTAAAATGAGCCACAAACTCACCTCTCTGGTCTATCTAGTTCTTTCTCGGTGCGAGAACAGACATGTTGTTAAGGATGTGGGCCAAGATAATTTACAACTTTAAACATTAGGTGAGAATCTGAACAAAATATACAATTATCAAAAGTTGTCAGATTATATTTGTGTATAATACTGCAGTGATGATAGTCCCTCTGTGTCTTATCAAGGGTTTTCTATGATTGTCTATAAAGGGTTTATATTACGGGTTTATAAAGGATATAAACCTCCTGCCTTGGACCAACTTGAAATGCTATACGACAAATGAGAAAAAAGGAAAGTATGCATAAAAGGATTTGCACCATATGAAGGTAGCTGGTGTCTGATGTGTTAAGAGTAATTCAGGTTGATTCTGACATTGTTGCAGAACTTTTCAACTTATTATTTTTTTTTAAAGGACAAATGGGCATCAATAAGAACACCCAAATATTTGAAATGAATGAATGAAATGAATGAATGAAACATTTAGTTATTCTCCCCTAAACAGAATACGTTGTACTTACACTGTGCATTGCAGTGATTGGTTGGGACAGAGAGTGTAAACACCCAATCCACACCAAGTTGTTTTTGGACCTGCCAAGTTCTGAGGATTTTAATGTGCTTATAAATCATTTAATTATAGGTAAATGTGCTCTGATTTTATTCTCCAGGACACTCCACACACATGGATCACTTCTTGAGGGAAATGTTCTCCCTTTGAGCACGGGGTGTAAGCACACCATGTTTGCCTATGGTGGGTGCACACCTTCTGTGGTGGGACACACACACACACACACACACACACACACATACATACACACACATTCACATACACACACACTAAGCACACACACTAAGCATAGTCAGAACATGTGTAGAAACGCATCAAAGTAAATACCATAAATACCAAATTAATTGATGATGGAATGACAGTGAAACACACAGTGAAACACAAACACATGCACATACACATATATAATTAATAGAGCTGTACAGGCATGTACACATACCATTTTTAAATGACAGGGAAATTATTGTCAATTAATGGTATCACTATATAGTGACTCTCTTTGCCATGTTGTTTCACACACACACACACACACAAAACTTGATGTATTGTTTACTCTTCTTTAAATTATTAGCTAGACAGCCGTTGGAGTTCCCTTAAACTAGAAGGATTTCCCGGGCAACGCCCTAAAATGCCCCGGGTAAGTACACACTTTACTAACTTCCACAATCCCAAATTGCTATATGGTAGGTTTATGTACTATGTTTGTGTTTATATTCATATTAAATCATTATTGTTATCTTGTTTCTACGTTTTCGAACTTCATCACCCCATCGCTTAACCAGTCCAAGCTACGGTAATCCACTGGTTCTGACATGGGGTCAATGGTCACCATCTGTCCCAGGGTAGCCATGGTTCCTGGAACCTGTCGGGGTTACAGCGACTGATAAGCTATTCAGAGGGCCGGTTCCAGGAGAACTAACACTGTGATATATGAACCATAGCCTCTTAAACGTTGTAATGTTTTTGTGTTTTCTCTACCCCAACCCCGAAGTGAGTATCCCCACATTGTGCATTACATAAATAAATATGAATGAATAAGAAATAATACACATCAATAAACAAAAACAATGATATGAAAATAATTAAAATAACTTATGAAAAAGTTATAAGGGAGGTATAATTTCCCATTGTCATCATTTATTGAAATCACTTTTAATTGTTGTTGATGTTCTATATTCATTATTATTCATATTTCTATTTATTTGATTTAATCTATTTTTTATTATTTTTTTGCACTCATGTTCATTTTGGAATGCATGGAAGAAAACAATTCTAATGCACTATGTTGCATTTGGCCAATAATGTTGAAGTCCAGATTCTCATTTAGCAAGAACATTGGTTTAAATTCTGTTTGAATGGAAAGCATTAGCTCACCATGGCAGCTCAGTATAGTTAATGATGGGTAGCTATTCTGAATGTAACGCCTCAGGCTCATACGGAACAAAGATGTTGGCGTGATACTGCCGTGATAGATAAATACATTCATTCATGTGATTTATGTCATTCACAAACATGCTTTTAGTGATTTATGGAAAGGAAAGGAAAGGTGCCAGTTTGTGGTTTTTCATGTGACAGCTCAATGTAGTTTTCAGTTTCTTTGTCTTGCTTACGTGTCTACTCCATGACCACGAGAACGTCCCTCAAAAACAAGAAGAAACAATGAGAGCTGATGGGAAAAATTAACCCTTCTTATTAGAGAAATCATCACCACTGACCTAGTAACAAAAGATAATAACGGCAGCAACAACGGCTGGAAATGAAGATGAAGACCAGTACAACCTCAAACATATTTTCCTGTCCAGAGACAACAGAGGAGCACATGCAGAGTCTTGTCTGCTAGACGGGAGAATAATAGAATGAGAGGGGTAGTGAGAGAGAGAGGTAGAGAGAGAGACGGAAATAGGGAGAGAGAGAGAGAGAGAGAGAGAGAGAGAGAGAGGTGGAGTGAGGGTCAACTGGCAGAAAGACAAGAACTGGAGGGGAAGACTCGGGGGAACTTCAAAGTAGGCAGTTTTGGTGCAACAAACCACAAAGTAGATACTTAATACTGACACTAAGCTAGGGGGGTGAACCTCAGCCCCTAACACATCTAACTAAGCTCATTGCACATCATGGGGATGCAGGTAGGCTACCTTCTCCTTCTGATGTCGTATCTCCGATATAATACCATACCCACAGTGCAGCTTCAACTTCTTTCTTAAAAGAAGTATTGGCAGTTAAGCTGACTTAGAGGCCTGAAAATACCCAGAGAGGATCAACCATGGCATGGCATAACCAGCAGTACACCAGGGCAATCACTCAATGAGGTGAAATCTGTTTTACATGATAAGTGTGATGTTAATTGAAAAGACCGGGTTTAAAGTGATAGGTTTTCGTGTGAATAAATGTCTGCTAAGTCACTATCTATGGCCGAATGAGGTAACACAATGGTGAGTGAGCCTATGGCCCACGGGTGAAATCCCTTGCATTTGCAGTATTATGAACGTTACAAACTGGGTTCGTAACGTTCATAATACTGCCAAAGAGAACAAAACGGAAATATAAGAACGGCCACTTTAAAGTTATCCAAAAGTGTGTTATAACGATATAACACATTTAATCTTCATAGACTCATCATAGCCAACTCAAACTGAAGATAAGATGACTTACTTATTGTAATAAAATAAAAATCACATATTTTGATTTCTCTTTAAACAAATGATATCTGCAAGTTATCCCTGATTCCCATATGAAAATAGACTCTCCAAATGTCCTTCAAGCTCCCCAATTAGTTCAATAAATTAGATGAGGTCTGTCATCAGTGGTCTGCCCCACAGGGGGGGGGCATTTGTGTACTTAGGGAAACACATATTTTAAAGAAATATATAAAAAGATGTTTCACATCTCTTCTGTACTTCGCTGGCAAAGTAACATTTAGTGCTGTTTTCTAAATAACTATAATATTCTTCTCTACTTCAGTCACACACTAAAGATTTTTTGAATAACTTTAATTTTATATTGTTATTATTTTGTATAATTTTATATGATTAATTTCCGCATCTGCAGGAGTTACACCCTAGTGGTGGTAAGACAGGCAGAAAGACAGACATTCAACCAGCAAGTCCATTGAACAGTAAGGGACTTTGCAACAGAGAGTTCATCACATCAGAAATGATGGGTCATTTGGCGGTATACGTCTGACATACTGCAGTCCATTTCTAAACATTTCAATTCCCACTTCATTTTTGGATCGGTTGGTGACAGTGTTCGCTGTGTTGCCAAGTAGCTTCAGGTTTGGAAAGACAGACTTTAGTCTGGTCCCAACATGGCCTCGTCAGATCTGCTCACATTTAAGACAATAACAATGACATAATGATGAAGTTAATTTAATATTTTTTACGACACCGTATTGTGAACAATTATTCAACAATGTACATCATGAAAAACATTAAGGACTGCTATATACTATCTCAAATTCAACATAGATGTATCTTCACACACACATTCTCACCTGCACACACGCACACACGCACACACACACACACACACACACACACACACACACACACACACTCAGCTAAAGCAGTCCATGCTGGTCTTGGCTCTCTCCAGCTCATGCAGGAAGTTATAAAACTGAGGAAGTGTCAACTCTGGAAAGAAAGCAAAAATAACACCATGCTCTTTTTATACTGAAATATTGTACAGCAAAACCAGTAGGTTAAGAAGCATGGACGTATACGATTTCCATGTGTATTCAGAACAATACCACAATTTTAAATGTTCATGTCCAATTTTAATTTTGAATCATTCAATTACATTTCAATTCCTATGTCATGCTTTATGTGGCAACTGAATAACTTATGTGGCAACTGCATATCATTTTTACTTTTTTTTAAACTTTTTTTTTCTATTAAGAAAAACCAGGGACCAGTGTTCTTGAAAGAAACTCTATTAATTATAGGATTCATGTAAGCAGCACCCAGTAATGAATAATAATAACATTAACAATTACATTGACAGTGCAAGATCTATGAATCAACCGGCAGCCATTTCTCCATTGATGGACTGATACAGATGAATCATTGTTCAGTTCAGTAGAATCTCATGAATCATGGAGTTTTCAAGTGGTCTACCAACTGTAGAAGCATATTGAGTCCAACAGGCTGCCCGCCTGCAGGCAGAGACACCCACTCACCCATGTAGACGTTCTCAGTGGAACTTCCTTTCCGGATCACCAGCTTCAGCTACAACAGGATGTGAAAAGTGTTAGTTTACCCGTGTGTGTGTGTGTGGGTGTGTGTGTGTGTGTGTGTGCGCGTGTGCATGTGCATGTCAGTGAGTATTCAAGTTATTTAAGAAAAAATAGATTACAATGGAGATGGAAACCACAGAGTGTAAACGTTTACTTGAGTGTGAGCATGAGTGTGTTGGGTTGGTATACCTGCAGGGAGATGTTGCCTACTTTCTGAATTTCACTGGTCCCCACAGTCACTGTGAAAATATGTAGTATATCAAGATCCAGACAAACACACCAGTGCGTGTCCTTGATTCTGACAATCATTGTCCAAGTTTTATTTATCAACCAACGTTCCTCTCAAAGTTCACTACATGCTCACTAGTCCTTCCACACAACATGACCATATTTTGGTTACTCAGTACGTAGTTCCAATAGAACCTGTGAGCGGGGTTCATGTCCCTGTTCAGACCTGGCCGCTTGTATTCAGACACGCATCTTAAGATACGTCTCCAGTGACCACTTATGGCTTCTCTGAGAGCGAGGTGTGAACAGTCTGTGTATCATCACCACCGTTTGCATATAAATGCCCAAACTGAATGTTTTCATTGAGCTACTGAGCCACCCTGTCTGGACGACATGTGGTGAGAAGATGCCAGGAGAGGCATGTCAGATAAATGCTTGGACAATAGCTCAACAACCTGAACGATAGCTTAACATGATGCGGCCTATTGGGCATTAGCATGTCTATTGCAAGGCAACCCTCTAACAGAGTCATTAGTGCTGCACTTATTGTCTTTCCACACATAGGGCTCTATGTCAAATGGTAGTCAACTCTAAAAACTACTTTCGAGATGAATCAGAAAAGTAGACATTAGCCATGCTAACTCAAGAAAGCCCACAGTTTCATATCTATTATCATAATATATTTTGTCTATCATTATATATTTTTGGGAGTTTCTTATGGATGTTCTGTTTATATTATGTATTACTTCTCATTAGTTTAATTTCATCTCTGATAGTCAACCTTATGTTATGTGGGTTAGCATCAGGTTAAGCTCCAAAAACAGGACAAGAGAAACGCCAATCAAATCACAAAAGATATAATTACACAGCATGGCCATGGAAACATTCTGCTGCCAATAGTCTTCATATTCTCTCTTCCCTTTGCAAATTCCCTGACAAACGCACACACACACACACACACAAAATCACACACAGGTCTAGGCATGTTTCTGAACACCAAAATCATGGGTTCCGGAGCACTTTCCTTACAACCTTGATTTATTAGAACCTAAACTTGACATGCAGCTTCCCATCGCTGAGTATCTACAGTGCATACGGAAAGTATTCACAGCGCTTCACTTTTTCCACATTTTGTTATGTTACAGCCTTATTCCAAAATGGATTCAATTTATTTTTGTCCTCAAAATTCTACACACAATACCCCATAATATTTTGAAATATTTTTTTAAATGTTTGCAAATTTATTAAAAATAAAAAACGAAAAAAATCACTTGTACATAAGTATTCACAGCCTTTGCGATCAAGCTCAAAATTGAGCTCAGGTGCATTCTGTTTCCACTGATCGTCCTTGAGATGTTTCTACAGCTTAATTGGAGTCCACCTGTGGTAAATTCAGTTGATTGGACATGATTTGGAAAGGCACACACCTGTCTATATAAGGTCCCACAGTTAACAGTGCATGTCAGACCACAAAACAAGCATGAAGTCAAAGGAATTGTCTGTAGACCTCCAAGACAGGATTGTCTCGAGGCACAGATCTGGGGAAGGGTACAGAAAAATTTCTGCTGCTTTAAAGGTCCCAATGAGCACAGTGGCCTCCATCATCCGTAAATGGAAGATATTTGGAACCACCAGGACTCTTCCTAGAGCTGGCCGTCCCTTTAAACTGAGTGATC
>OOFG01107423.1:0-10777 GCA_900323295.1 Molva molva
ACTATAAGTAAGTTCTAGATATGTTGTAGATAGAAACTATAAGTAAGTTCTAGATATGTGGTAGATAGAAACTATAAGTTAGTTCTAGATATGTTGTAGATAGAAACTATAAGTAAGTTCTAGATATGTGGTAGATAGAAACTATAAGTAAGTTCTAGATATGTGGTAGATAGAAACTATAAGTTAGTTCTAGATATGTGGAAGATAGAAACTATAAGTTAGTTGTAGATGTGTGGAAGATAAAACTAGAAGCACCGTGATTGGTTTAGACCCTGGGAACATTGAGCAGCCCCTGATGACCTGAGATCTCCATTGGGCTTAGAACCCACAGGGTCTGCTCCTAGACCGTTTAGTGGTAATAAGAAGAGTCACCTGAACATGGGCCAGTATGAACCGGTTCCCCGTCCTCTCCCGGGTCAGACGGGTCACATGCTCCTTGGCGGAGAGACTCAGGTAGTCATAGCGACCACCAGGTACATACGCTGCAGGACCAGAGCAACAGGTTATAATTCCTGCGATGGGGAACTGATCCCTGATATGGTTGTTGTGTTTACGTGTTGAGCATCCCTAGCGGAACCATGTGACCAAATAGAGGACATGTCACCCATAGTGAGCGAGGCTCCTCTCAGTGTCTGCCACAGTGTCTCTCGCCCACGCCTCAGTGCTGCCAGCTGTTGAGGTTCCAAAGTACGGCAGTCTTCTGGCTCTCTGTTGACAAACTGATCCTGAGTCAGGTCCGCACACAGCGCCTTGACCACGTCCAGGAACAGAGAGATCTGCAGGGACCACCACAATAAAAGCACTGTACTCTGTACTTGTAATGAGAGGTTGGGTATGTATGTTGTCATGGTAGCGGTAGTCATGGTGATGGTCGTCATGGTAGCAGTCGTTATGGTATGTTGTCATGGCAGCGGTTGTTATGGTATGTTTTCATGGTATGTTTTCATGGTATGTTGTCATGGTAGTGGTCGTTATGGTATGTTGTCATGGCAGCGGTCGTTATGGTATGATGTTATGGTATGTTGTCATTGTAGCGGGCGTTATGGTATGTTGTCATGGTATGTTGTCATGGCAGCAGTCGTTATGCTATGTTGTCATGGTATGTTGTCATGGCAGTGGTCGTTATGGTATGTTGTCATGGCAGTGGTCGTTATGGTATGTTGTCATGGCAGTGGTCGTCATGGTATGTTATCATGGTAGCGGTCGTTATGGTAAGTTGCATGATATGTTGTCATGGCAGCGGTCGTTATGGTATGTTGTCAGGGTATGTTGTCATGGCAGCGGCCGTTATGGTATGTTGTCATGGTATGTTGTCATGGTAGCGGTCGTTATGGTATGTCGTCATATGTTGTCATGGCAGCGGTCGTTATAGTATGTTGTCATGGCAGCGGTCATGAGAGCAGTCATCATGGTATGTTGTAATGGTAGCAGCCGCCATGGTAGAAGTCCTCATGGTAGCGGTCGTCATAGTAACTGCTGCTGGTACCTGGAGGGGTCGGGCTCCAGAGTCCAGGCCCAGGTAGGTGCAGCCGTCCAGGGGAGGGGTCACATGGGTCTGCAGCAAGCACTCTGATACGCTGCTGCTGAAAAACACCACGCCTGATACCTGAAAAAAGATAATAATACAAAAAAAGGTTTTGTTTTATGTATATATATATATATAGATCTATATCTATATATATCTATAGCTATATCTATATCTATATCTATATAGATCTATATATAGATATATAGATATAGATATAGATATATAGATATATCTAGAACCTCCAGCACCTCACCATGGGTACGTTCCCATCAGGCATAGATGCTCGCTGGATCTCCTTGCTGCTGCCTCTGTAGATGATGTCCTTCACCATACCCTAGGAGATCACACACACACGCAGCCTCGCCTCAAGAGGCTAGGAGATCACACACACACACACACGCAGCCTCACCTCAGGAGGCTAGGAGACCACAACACACGCAGCCTCGCCTCAGGAGGCTAGGAGACCACAACACACGCAGCCTCGCCTCAGGAGGCTAGGAGACCACAACACACGCAGCCTCGCCTCAGGAGGCTAGGAGACCACAACACACGCAGCCTCGCCTCAGGAGGCTAGGAGACCACAACACACGCAGCCTCGCCTCAGGAGGCTAGGAGACCACAACACACGCAGTGTGGCTGGAACGCCTGCATGTCCATCTACCCCAGCTGTCTCTCCATCTACCCCAGCTGTCTGTCCATCTACCCCAGCTGTCTGTCCATCTACCCCAGCTGTCTGTCCATCTACCCCAGCTGTCTGTCCATCTACCCCAGCTGTCTGTCCATCTACCCCAGCTGTCTGTCCATCTACCCCAGCTGTCTGTCTATCTACCGCAGCTGTCTGTCTATCTACCCCAGGGTAAAATGGGTGAACACAACACATGGATCACTCGTGTCCGACCTGCTGGTCGGCCAGGTAGACCCTGTATCTGCACCAACAGATGTCTGTTTACCTGCTGGTCGGCCAGGTAGACCCCGTGATGTGCTGCAAATGAGGGGTCCCCGGGCAGAGCCAACACCCTGACCCCAGAGAAGCCCTCCCAGGATGGTTCTGGAAGGACAAGATCAGAAGCTAGCTCTAGCTATAGGCTGCATGTAACCAGACAATTAGCATCTAGATAGCCATAGTTAGCATGTAGCTAGCTGTTTCTAACAATGGCTAGCATGTAGCAAGGCATATGTAGCATTTAGCTAGTCAAAGGTAGCATATAGCTTGCCATAATTAGCAGGAGCTTCATGTTTCAAACCATAGCTTGTAGCTAGCCGCTTCCAACCATGTGGCTAGGTGTTTCTAACCATAGCGGACAGGTATTTAACTGTTTCTAACCATAGTTAGCATGTTGCTAGGTGTTTCTAACCATAGCGGACAGGTATTTAACTGTTTCTAACCATAGTTAGCATGTGGCTAGGTGTTTCTAACCATAGTTAGCCGGTATGCTCAGTAGCATGTCGGTGCTGCAGACCCAAACACCAGGGGGCGATCCCGGGCAGATCTGCAATGGGAATATTCTAATAATAACAACAGGAAAAGTACCAAGATGGCGGCTTGGAATTATGCTTTTGACACTTCAGATGGCATGCCTGAAACCGTCCCACACCAGACTGCTCTGGTCCGGCCGGTGGCAGGTCCAATTCACCTGGAGGTCCAGGCAGTCTAGCAGCCTGTCCACACAGCACACAGGAGCCTGGAGCCGCTGGGACTCTCCCTCCTCCGCCAGCCAGCTGAAGGCCCGGCTGCAGCCGCCCCAGGGGTAGTCTCTGCCCTGCAGACACGCGGAGAAAAGGTTTGGTAGGTCCAACACAAGTGACATCATACCTCCATGAACCGCTACACCAGGGGTTCTTAACTTTTGAATCAGAACACATTCTGAGTCAGAACACATTCTGTGTCCGTGGACCCAACTGGTACCAGTTGTTTAATTTGCTCTGCAGATAAGGTCTGGCTCCCCTCCCATACAAATACCATTCTGCCCGGTTTATCTAATATGAGGCGAGATAAATAGGATGACAGAGGAGCGCCGCTAAGATGGCTGCTGCTGATGTAGAACAGTCTGCTGATTCCGCTATCGAGACAGTATTAAACCAACTGGACGGTAGATTTGTCGCTCAGTGCCGCGCCACCCGTTGCATTGCTCTGATTGGTTGTAGGCCTATCCAATTGGGTCCAGAGGCATTTTGGTCCGCGCCCGTTGGTGACGCCCCCTGGATATCGGAAATGAGGTTCCAGACTAATTGCAGTTCGCAATTGGTCTGGCGACGCCCGGCTCCATGTGAGCCACCTCTAACTGGATTGGTCTGGCGACGCCCGGCTCCATGTGAGCCACCTCTAACTGGATTGCGAGCCATTTTGGGTGCTAACCCATAGTTTAAGAACCACTGCTGTGAACTAGACTAAAGGGCCCATATTTTACCACCAGGGGTTATGTTGATTAGTCCAGCTTCCAGGAAATTGCTGGACGCTCGGTAGGTAACGACGTACCGACAAGGACCTATTTTATTAAATTCATTATATCGCTCAGTGACTTCGTCAGTGAGACGTCGTTGTTCCACCATGTTGATTTTAGGACGTCAAACTGATTGGATACGCTTCAAGAAGTCACTGTAAAGAGGGTCAAATTTTACATGGTCACAGTGTGTGTGTGAGACCAAGACGATGTGAACAGACACTCAAGTCTAAGACATGCTAAAGGGGGTCAGCCCATTTTCTCTCAGCCTAATGCAGTCCAACTCTGGGGGGTCATGAGTCACCTGAAAGGCCAGGTCCCAGAAGTAGATCACCTCCCGCTTGAAGACCCCTGACCTTACCGTGTGAAGGACCAGGATGTGGGCGTGTTCCAGGACATCGGCCGTCACCACCTGTCAACATGAACAGCACATATTACCCAGAACCACCCTGCGCTACATCAGGTATTACCCAACACCACCCTGCGCTACATCAGGTATTACCCAACACCACCCTGCGCTACATCAGGTATTACCCAGAACCACCCAGAGCTACATCAGGTATTACCCAGAACCACCCAGAGCTACATCAGGTATTACCCAGAACCACCCAGCGATGCACAGAAACACAGAATACAGAGAATCTCCTTTTATTTTTGTATTTATTAATTTAAGTCTCGCTGTGCAGCTCTTTTAGAGAGACCTGATGGCAGCGACCAAACGTAACGCCACTCCCAGAGGCACATGACATGAACATGACACGGACATATAGGCATACAGCCACCGGCGTGGGCCTGGAACAGGTGAATCCTACAAGTGAGACTACACAGCAAGACAGTTCCATCTCCCTCCCCGGTTTTCAATCAAGGCTTCGACCAGCGGCGGTCCGCTCAGAGGGGGGGCTCACCGTGAACCCGGCTCTGGCGCTCAGGTGTTCCGCGGCCACCAGGAGGGCGTTGAGGGTGGCCCCCCCGCTGCCCAGCCTCTCCTCCGGGTCGGCGGCCGTCAGGAGCAGGGTCTCAGGGCCCGTGGAGCCCCGGTGCTGCCGCAGGTCCAGCTCTGACACAGAACACAGAACACAGAACACAGAACACAGAACACAGAACCACAACTCACTGCATCGTGAGAAACCATTCCACTGAAACCAGAACAGTAAAACGATGAGCTCTGATGTCTCCTAGCCTCCTCTGATGTCACAGAGGCTAATTATGAAGTATAGTCTAATATAGCTGGCACACGCTTTATATTAAACATAAAAGAACGACATCACATAAAAGCTACTGTGATATCATAAAATATATCGATTCCTTTTATTTATTTACAAGCATGTCTTTGTACAATTCTATAATTATTACCATATTTGATGTGTTTTATCACATGACATACCTTCACTCCACTATGTGTCTACTGTAACGCATGCTAATCACATGACTTACCTTCACTCCACTATGTGTCTACTGTAACGCATGCTAATCACATGACATACCTTCACTCCACTATGTGTCTACTGTAACGCATGCTAATCACATGACTTACCTTCACTCCACTATGTGTCTACTGTAACGCATGCTAATCACATGACTTACCTTCACTCCACTATGTGTCTACTGTAACGCATGCTAATCACATGACTTACCTTCACTCCACTATGTGTCTACTGTAACGCATGCTAATCACATGACTTACCTTCACTCCACTATGTGTCTACTGTAACGCATGCTAATCATCAGCAGTATTCTGCTGTAGCAGCATTACTGAATATTAATACAAGTTATTTTAGTGATTAACTTACTGTGGTAATGTTCCATATCGACCGGTATTATGGGCTTAACGGAACATTTATCAAAATCTTCTTTACATTAACTTACTCACCTTTTTGAAAGGCATAAACACTGTCTTTATGTTGGCACGTTAATATGATGACTGTCCATCTGAATCCAGCTGGTCGCCTCAACATCTTCAGGTCTCTTTAGAGATCCTGGTTGCATGAAGTCCTCAACCACTGAATTCACTCAATGTACTGTAATCGAATGGACCCTCTTCCGATGGGGACTACAAGATCTAAGGGACTAAGGGGGACAACACTTTCTGAAATTGGACCAGTATTGAGGCGAGAACGCTGCCGCCGTAATCCACACAACGGGCTGCTCTGTAATCCTCTGGGCCAATAACGCCACGTCAATGTACGTCCTCTAAAAGGGCTTGTTATTTGGCCACTGACGGGCTCAGATTAAATGAAATCAATATGGAAAGGATCCCTACGGTGAAATACAACTTGTTTCTTCACCGCTCGCTTGATTAGGTTTGTTTGGTATGTGTCGCTCTGAAATCTCGTTGTTATTGTGATTACAATCTCAACTGTCCTTCTCTCGAATCTGTAGAGAACACTTAACTGCGCTTCCTGTAGTCCAACACTATAAACTTTGCTCTCTCCAGCTCTCACCCAAGTTTCCACCATTCTCTTCCTACAACAATTAAGATCTCGTGAGACTTAACCTTGATCGAGACTTGTTTTTTTCCTTTGAAGTTTTCTTGGACTTCATTTTAATAATACATTTATAAGAGAAAATGTATTATAAATTGCACGTGTATGAACGTTAGATGTGTTGCCCCGTTATTCCACCTACACACTTTCGCTTCACCCAATTCATTGCATACGCATTCTGAAATAATTTGATAATCCCGATTTCTTTAGGAACATTTTCCATATAGTTCTGCATACATAAAGGCCAGAGAAAGACTTCACAACCCAAACAAAAAAATAGATGTTACTGCATTTACTTTCAACCCATATGCAATTTGTTAAGGGGTTAGGGATAGCAATTCATAAATATCTGTAATACTACCATGCTAATTACCACCAGGTGCTATTGTCCCTTCAGGGGCTGAATAAATATTGGGCGTCATCATATTTTTCAGTACTAAAAGGGAACACCCCCTCTTGCCAGTTCATCTAAGCTGCACACTTCAGTCATCCAGGGTATATTTTTTACATCCAGGTAACAGCTTCTCTATATGCATTGGTGTTAAATTATGGGCCATTTAAATTTTTTATACAATTGTGAACAGAACCATCTTCTCCCGGTGTGTGTAATAAATATATATAGTTTAAATTCTCCTCAAGTCTACTACAGTCATATACTTGCTGCGGTGGCATCTGACGCTAGAGTCGATACAGTATTATCTGGAATGTATTATCTAGAATGCTATGGATTCCACGCCCAGTTTGTTGGCTCCAGAGCTCAGACTCACAGGGACAGAAATCTAAAACATGTTTATTGAACGCTATACAAAATGAAAACAGTAAAAATATTTACAGATGTACATTAAAAAAACAGTAGATGGTAGAAAGTAGTGAAACGGGACGTCTGCAACAGCTTCATTCATCCTCGTCATCAGGCAGGGGGCGGGACCTGGAGGCATTTACACAAACACGTTAGGCACTAATCCAAGCCATGGTGGAGCAGGTGTAGTGGTAGCCGAGGGGAGTCACTCCAGGGACTCTGCTACTGTAAGAACCATCTTTACCAGTTCAGCAAATTAGTCCCCTGAATTATCACCCTCGCCAAATAATAAACCGGCTGCTTCTACTGGCCTGAGAGCTTAACGAGTAACCAACAGTTTAAACTGGCCTGAGAGCTTAACGAGTAACCAACAGTTTAAACTGGCCTGAGAGCTTAACGAGTAACCAACAGTTTAAACTGGCCTGAGAGCTTAACGAGTAACCAACAGTTTAAACTGGCCTGAGAGCTTAACGAGTAACCAACAGTTTAAACTGGCCTGAGACCTTAACGAGTAACCAACACAGTTTAAACGGGCCTGAGAGCTTAACGAGTAACCAACAGTTTAAACGGGCCTGAGAGCTTAATGAGTAACCAACACAGTTTAAACGG
Source organism: Molva molva (assembly GCA_900323295.1). Lineage (NCBI taxonomy): Eukaryota > Metazoa > Chordata > Actinopteri > Gadiformes > Lotidae > Molva > Molva molva. The sequence continues at coordinate 7,861 of OOFG01107423.1, forward strand.
GCCTGAGAGCTTAACGAGTAACCAACACAGTTTAAACGGGCCTGAGAGCTTAACGAGTAACCAACACAGTTTAAACTGTAGTGCTCACATGGAGAGATGAACACGCCCCTTTCTGTGGCTATGGACAGAAACTGTTTGGCAAGAAGCTGTGCTTTGGTTCTGGCTTGCGCACGATTGGTTCCCCAATGTTCTAAACTGCTGTAGTGGGTGGAGTCTATATGATCATTCTTATACGGGCCAATTTACTTTCTGCTGGCCTTGGACATCCCGCTGCCTCCGGCCTCCCCCTCCTCAACGAGGGGGAGCAGGTTCTCCTTCTCAGGGATCCTCCCCGGACCACCGAAGAAGTCCCCGATGCCCTTCTGCCAGATGGGGGTGGGCCGGGGGCAGACTGGGTTCCCCCCAGCATATTTCCCCTTAGCTGGAAACACAACCACAGATTAACCGGGGGCCCGCGGCTGCAGGGCCAACGTAGTTGAACTATCATGCTCAGGTATCATCTGTCATTCAGCCTCCACCTGCTCACAGTACGAGGGGAAGATGGGCCGTTTATTCAGCCCAGGGAGGAAATTGGGTAACAATAATAATAATTCCCACAATAACAATAGGTATCCACAGATACACTGAATACCTAATAAAAACAGACCACAAAAAAAGTCAAATCAAGATGAGAATTAAATATATGGACTAGTATAGCGAGATATAAAACAACAAAATTGTTCACAAATGGATATACTGCAGATGGCTAGTTAGTCTACACTTCCGTCTCTCACCGGGGGTACCGGAAGGACAGCTGCTGCTGCCGCCGTTGTTACCGGAAGTGGACGAGCCTAGAGATTTACGAGGCGCAGTGGCAGCGACGGCTGCAACAAAAAAACACAATCAAACACATTATCACATGGATCTCCAAAATAGGAGACATGAATGAAGACATGACTAACGTGAATGTGTAGCGTTAGTTTAAAGAGACTAACGTTAACGTTACTTCTCCTGAGCTCTGGCGCCCAAAACTGGCGCCAGTTTGCCGGTTTCTCATAATGAAAGATAAATCAATAAACCGCTAACCTTACCAGTAACATGACTACTAAACCTTTTTAAACATCTTCATGACCTTATATGAGAACATGAACCCGGGAGGACATTTATGCATATTGGCGGGAGAGGATCACCAACGACTCGTCTTCTGATCACAACATTCATTAACATTTAGATACAACTACTAACATAATCACATAACTAAATTACATTTCATCCCAACATTTACAAGCTTTGATATGGTATTGAACTATACAAGTCAGACTACTCATAGTACAACTACACGCCTTATGCCCAAAACCAATCAGCATTATCGTAACATGAAATATGATCAGGATATAAGTTGTTAGTATTACCTTTCCTGTAGGTTCCAGGGACGCTGTCTGCTTTAGTCCTGACCATTATTGCGGTTATTTGATGAAAAACGCAAACTGTTTGGTGCTCTGCGACTTGCGGGTCTGAGCTCGACTCCCGCCAGCGTTTAAAGGGGAGGGGGAAGGTGGCGCGTCGCCGACGGGGCGGAGCTAGGCAGAGCCTTTACGTTTACCTCAGCAGTTTGGATGGGAGAGGATCCTGAATTGTAGCGTTATCCCGGTCTAACGGAACGCAATTTCCGGTCTCTTACTTCCTGTGAGCTGTGTACGCCAGTTATTTATGGCCGGTCTGGTCAGGAGTAATAACAGTGGTTCCCAATCTTTAGGAACCCACTTAAAGGTTGCCCACAGGTCTACCACTAAATTGTCATCAAGACCTTTCGCGGATCACCTCATATGCAAACGGTAAAAAAATGTATAAATACCAAACATGATGGAATGCATAAGGCGACACTATTTTTTAAACAATAACAAGCCATATACAATATTTATAATATTTTTATTTTCCATTATCGATATTATTTGTTAATCGTTTTTTAATTTGTCTATTTCAAGAATAAAGTCCCACGTTCCACCTGCGGTAGCGCGCACCACAAGTTGAAAAACAATCGGTTATAGTAGAAAGTGGTACAGTAAAACATTTCATAATTCTGGATATTAGTAGTCTGTTAGCCTCGGTCTCATACCCCATTGTCACATTTTTGACGTTTTGAAAGTAGCCAGTGCAATCGGCTTATTTTACAGAGAACTGGGTGATTTATGTCATATAAGTGGAACTGAACGGAATATTTTAATAAGGAGGTGGAGCCTCGTTATTTACTTAGAATTCATCACATATTGTCTCTAGTCTTTCTAATTCATACATTCGCACCTGGATGTGTGTGTATTTGAATATTTATTTTTGTAAGTCTAACGTCATAGAACAATTTTTACTCTAACTTGCTCATTCATTCATTGTTAATAATCATTCTATTAGTCTTTTTCTATTTATTATTAGTTTTTTGGATTTGGCAATGTAAATATTTGTGTTTGAGAGGGATAGAGAGAGACACACACATACACATACACACAGACACAGAGAGAGACACTGAGAAAGAGAGAGAGAGAGAGAGAGAGAGAGAGAGGAAGAAAGCTATATTTTATATGAACTCAAAGGTAAAACCATTTGAAACCAAATTGGGGTAAAGAAAAAGTGCAGAGGTACGACAGGTTTTAAAGCAGAAGTTTATTGAACCAAGGTCGTGCAACAGACATTGAGGTACATGATGTGATTGGTGCTGTATATCCGGGAGGGGGGGCTAGCTAGCGATCCTCAGCTTAATCTGACCTCTGGAACCCCATGAGGAACCAGGAGAAACCAGGAGGAACCCCAGGGGGAACCATGAGGAACCCCAAGAGGAACCATGAGGAACCCCAGGGGGAACCATGAGGAACCCCAGGAGGAACCATGAGGAACCAGGAGGTACCCCAGGAGGAACCCGAGGAGGAACCAGAAGGAACCAGGAGGA
>OOFG01107425.1:0-17906 GCA_900323295.1 Molva molva
TGCACATTATGCCCTGGAGTCAAGTGCCTCTCCACGTCGGTGTCGAGCAATTCAAACTTATTGAAACATCTTTCAACGTTACATGCTTCCACGAAATTAGTGGCCAAGACCCCCGAAGGAGAAGGAGAAGGAGACATCTATTGTGTTATTTTTATCGATCCACTATATAAACATAGTAATTATAATATCTACAATAATACATGACATTTTATTGGAGGCTAGTCTCACTTTGTCCCACAGCAACATTAAAATAGTTTAGATTTGTGTACTGTGGATTTGTGGATTTCTGTTAATAATTTATTGTATTAAGTGTCCATTTCATTATAATATTCAGATTTATCATAAATAATTGAACATGCATATGTATTTTAAATTCTGTTAAAGAGGGGTGGAGGTGGGGTCCAAATTCTTTGACACATTTGAGCATTTAAAAATTTACTTGAAAGTAACGCAATAGTTACTTTCCAAAGTAACTAGTTACTTTTATAATTTGTAACTCAGTAACTAATTTAGTTACTTTTTGGGAGAAGTAACTAGTAACTGTAACTAATTACTTTTTTTAAGTAACTTGCCCAACACTGCTCGTTTGCAACGTGAACTGTGATTACATTGTGTACATTAATGTTCCTCATCACAGCGTCCCGCTCCTATGACAGGAACCTAGAATCAATATGTTCGGGGGTTGTTCAGAATATTGTGTTCATATAACATGTTCATGTATTAAATACAGGATATATGCGTGCATGTTACAGAAAATTAAATAATGGCCATAGGTCATAAACAAGCGCATATGGATATATATGAGAACTGGGGGGTGGGGGGATTCCGAACAAAAATGTAGCTCATTGCTCCACATGTTTGACTAACCCGATTATAGGCCCTCAAAACCCCCAAATTGTAATCATATGACGCCCACATATCCGAAATGGTTGTGACTAGTGGAAATGTAATTTCCACTAGTTTTTTCCACTAGTGGAAATTACATATCCACTAGTGGAAATTACATTTCCACTAGTGGAAATTACATTTCCACTAGTTTTTTCCACTAGTTTTCTTTAGAAAAAACTAGTTGTGACTAATTGTGACTAGTGGAAATTACATTTCCACTAGTCACAATCCTTTTTCAACATGTGGAAATGTAATTGTAGATATCTGTAATCGTTATTCTTACTAGTGAAAAAGGAATTACTGATATCTATAATTAAATTAAAGATATCTGTAAATCAGTTTCGACTAGTTGAAATGTAATTTCCACATGTGAAAATACATTTGTAACATGTCAAAATTGTTTTACAGATATCTCAAATTAACATTTTAACTAGTCAAAATGACATTTTGACATGTCGAAATGTAATCTCCACTAGTGAAAACTAAATCGCTACTAGTCAGCCCAACTGTTAAAAGGGCTTGCCATAGTATGGACTTAGTGGTCGACACTAAGTCCATACTAGTAGCACAAGCACAACCACTGACTATATTTACACAGCACTTTAGTAACCAGGTTATCTTCTGCTGTGAGTACAGAGGTGTTATCTCTTACTGAGACTCTAAAAATCCGATGTTGCATGCAGTTGGTCAGTATCCGGATTTCTCTCCTGTTACCATATGTATTTTAAGATCTGCCATGTCATGTTTTGAAGTGGATTTAAGGTCAATACATTTCCCTGTTTTAGTCTTATTAGTCTTCCTATTTCTCTCATTTTTTGCCTAATATACTCATGTCTCTACCTCTATACCTCTATACCTCTCTCTCTACCTTCTTCTCAGTGTCAGCCATGACCGGCCTGGAATATGGTCATTTTAAGGCCACATGCCTGCAGGCATCAAGGCCATAAGGTAAAAACATGATTTTGATTTCACTTAAATAGACTATTCCATTCCTAAAAGCATTAATGCCTTTTTAATAAACAGTGTAACAATTTTTATCAAAATAATAATTTATTTGTTATTCATTTCAAGGTTTACAAAAGGTTTAGGGTCACATACCATCAGTACAATCATTGAAACCAGTACTTTTTTTTAGCAGGTGCAACAGATTTGTGTACTTCTCCTGCTTGTTATTCAAGAAGAGGGAGGAAACGTTGGCCCTTGTGGTAACGCAAAATTTCTTGTACATACAAAATGTTTAGTGCCATGATCGTTTGAAGAAGGGTAAAAATACCTGTTTTAGGGTCGGACTCAACAGCAGTTTTAAGCCACCTGATGACGAAGAGCAAAATAAGTCCTTGATACGTTTCAGTTTGCCAGCTTTCCGTGCCTGGAGAATTAGTCTTCCTATTTCTCTCATTTTTTTGCCTAATATACTCATGTCTCTACCTCTATACCTCTATACCTCTCTCTCTACCTTCTTCTCAGTGTCAGCCATGACCGGCCTGGAATATGGTCATTTTAAGGCCACATGCCTGCAGGCATCAAGGCCATAAGGTAAAAACATGATTTTGATTTCACTTAAATAGACTATTCCATTCCTAAAAGCATTAATGCCTTTTTAATAAACAGTGTAACAATTTTTATCAAAATAATAATTTATTTGTTATTCATTTGTTATTCACCACCCACCGAAACCCCTTTGAAGAAGCGGTTTCGGTGGGTGGTGTTTCCGATGAAAGCGCTGAGACAGGCGCTTCCATACAGTTTCCAGCCGCGATATAACTTCCAGCACTGCTCAAAACCTTTATCCGGCCACAGCCATTCTATTAAACTATAATCATCCGACGTGCGTTCTGTCTACTACAGAAGGTAAAAATCAAGAAAAAAATGGCAATGAGGGCTTCACACAGAATAACGAAGCGCACGCAATCATGACAATCAATGTTTAATTCAGGGATTAGGACAAATCCTATCCTATATATATATATGATATATATTATTAAATCAAAGCCTATTGTCCGCAACCTAAAGTTGCGTCAGTTGCCATCCATTTCGCAGTAGCCATTTTACCACCTTCGCGTGCTAAATCCTAAGCAGTGTGGCCGTCGAAATTCTCCTGGCCGGGGATGCAGTGAGTTCAAGCAGCCTTACTATCCCCGTATGGCCTTCTTGAGCGGCAAGATGCAATGGAAGATTCCCGCGATCGTCCGCGAGATTTGCATTGGCGCCGTGGCTCAGCAGCACCCGCACCATATCCAAATAGCCATCGCGCGCCGCATCGTGCAAGACGGTGAGACAGTGGACAGGGTCACGTCGGTTCGGGTCGGCTCCTGACTCGAGTAAATGTAAAGCGACAGCAGGACAGCCTAATTTAACCACCTATTGGAAAAAATAAAGAAAGAGGCAACGAGAATCGTATCAGTATATTGTTGTTGTCTGTATTATCACACTATTAGTCTAAATCCCTATAAAAAACTTTGACTCAGAACTTAATTTACTTTATCAGGGATTATTTCCTGATCATAACGTTTTTCTTATTTTTATATTTAGGGAACTTTTCACACTTTCTTTTCACTCTTATTTATCAACACTTCTTAGGAATATGAATGCCTTGTTATCTGAAGTGAACTAAACTTGTTGTGCAAATTGTTATTGGATGACTTGTCAGCTGAAGTTATTATTGTTTCCTGCACCTTTGTCATTTTTAAAATTACATCGATTTATATTATCGTTAAATTTCGTTCTTCCTTTTCATAAATTTCAAAACCATGTGTTGGCTAGACCAGGGGTTCTCAACCACCGGGTACCGATTTAGAAATTAAGCCTACAAAAAGAAAAAAGAAAGAAAACTTGGACTGCAATCAGTCACGCAAGGTATTCACAGCCCAGTCACCGCCTCCAACTGCCGCCATTTTCAAGCGAATTACGGGTGTGGTTATTACTCCTAGACGCAACTATGCCTTCGTCTTTATTCTTCAGCACAGTTAGTTTCTTTACTCACATATCCAGCCCGCGCGCGCGCGCACACACACACACACACACACACACGCACACACACGCACGCGACCATGGCATTACGATGATTAACACACACACACACACAAACACACCCTTGATAGGATAATGTTCGCTAATCAGCATATATTGAATTTACCATAACTCGGCCATTTTTTACACAATCAAAACCATTCCTTGGAATTTTATTCCAATGAATAAAGTCCATAGATCATGTATATCAAAACTGTTTGTCATTTAAAGCTATGGTTCTGAAGAAGGACATTTTTGAAATTCTCACGAAATCTTCACTGTACAGCAAAATCTCTCCTGACAGACATTATGGGTCCACGAGGCAAACATGTTCAGCATGCAAAATAAGGCATGTACACCAAGTTTCAGAATTTTTAATCCATCGGGGCAGCCGTGCCAAACCTTTTCGAGACCTGCTTACCGGGGATATGTATATAAACCCCAAATTTGAAAACTTTTGACCAGTCCACTGTGGAGTTATAGGCACTACCAATCTGGAATAATAATAAGAAGAATACCCAAACCCTAGAATAACAATAGGTATCCACAGATATACTGTGAATACCTAATAATTTACTTCTTAGTCTTAAGCCAATATTGCCACTAAGTTTTTATTGGCTTGATGTTTACACAGTATATCACAGTCGTCTTGTTAGACTGTTAGACTCTAACTGTCTATAAATAAAACTGTGTTCATATTCTTAATAATGGTCCTACAGTATTTGTGTTCATTAGATTAGATGAGGAAGGCATATAATGCTTTATGTCCTGGTCGCTGCATTACACAGTGCTCTAAAACGCAATATGCAATATATGTATTATATCCGGATCACATCATGGTTGTTCAATTCATGATTATGTGTATTATGTGAATATTAAAAAACTACCTCATAGTAAACAACAAAGTAGTAAAGATTATTTGAGGAAAAGGAGGAAGTGTGACTCTTTTTTAACTGATTTAACATCTATATACGCATATCACAAATTGTACATCTTAAAAAAGGCTAATGTGTGCTGGTAATTTTATCGACAGGAGAGTACTTCTTGAAAAGAAACACTACCAACCTGCAATGGAGTCCTGCCGTATGCATTGCATCCATTGACAAGTGCTCCATTTTGTAGACAATGTTTGACCTCGGCTAGGTTTCCATCGGCAGAAGCACTGCAGAGCTGGTCAGTCTGTGATCTTGCCATCATTCTTGATCAAAAATAGAGAGGATAGAAGTGAAGTGAAGCTTGATTCGCCAAGGTTGATATAGACATGGAGTTACAGGAAGATGTGAAGCACCTCCCTTTTTTCAACAGTATTGTTGTTGCACTTTTTGTATGCACATGAAGTTCCATATAATGCTGGTACAGACTGGCTTATATACCGGAAATATTCACATACAATCTATGTTGGTGACTCTAAAATATAAAATAAAATGTTATTTAGTTCGGGTACTACAAAGTAGTATATGAGTGTGTGTCACACACACTCATACACTCACACACACACTCATACACTCACACACACACTCATACACTCACACACACACTCATACACTCACACACACGCTCATACACTCACACACACACTCATATACTCACACACACACACTCATACGCTCACACACACACACACACACTCATGCTCACTGTGACTCATAGAGACAAGGAGAAAGATAGAGAGAGAGAGAGAGAGAGAGAGAGAGAGAGAAACATACACATTTTGGCTGCAAAATATTCTCACTTCCAACACTTATTTGCGAACCACAGAAAAAAAAAGGCCCATGTCTACTGTCTCATAACTCAATGTCAATTAGGAGGCCGTAGCCCTACAGGAAGTGATGCAATGAGTAGGTGACTTAGGGGTCAAGGACACTAACAAGTGAGCTATAGACCTGGGGTCTCTTTTATATCAAAGAGGGTCTCAAGGACATATACGATTATCAATTTGGGGGCTCCAGCCCTACAGGAAGTGACTCACAAAGCTTCAGCAAATTCTCCTTCTAGTGGTGCCTCACCCAGCGGCTCGCTTGCAAGATTGTGAGCTGAAGTTGTTCCCAGACCAACACCCTACCCATCCAACATGCATATCTGAGGATTAGACCACTATTTCATAAAAAAAAAAAGTTATGAGCAAAATGCACATGAACTTCTTTTAATCTCATAAGGGGCATGGTGTGGGCTCCTTTTGACCCAAGACTTGAAAACATTGTCCACAGGCTAACTGTGTTTACACGCCGTAAGGCACGAATTTCCATCTCGAGATGGCTAGAGATGCCAAAATCCATACACACGCTCCCCTGGGTCCCGGGAACAACATATCTGTTTTTTTGACAAAGCCTCTCAGAAGTGTGGCCTGCAAGACCTAGTTGATCAGAATGTGGTGAAAAATGCAGTTTTGGAGATAGGAAGGTCCTACCACCCTGAGACTAGACAACCTTATTCTAGGGCCTGACTGGGACACCAACACCGAACCTTGGCCCTCTCGGGCCCCGGCGGTGGGGGGGGGGTGGGGGTCCGTGGTTTAGGGTTAGGGTCCGCCTATTCGCTAAGCGACCCAAGATTTTCACAGAGCAATCCTAAGATGCCCCCTGGTTGAAAGGTCTAATGGCCAAGTTCCTATTTCTTGTCTACGAATTTAGTTTAATTTCTAGCAACGGCTTGTGTTTCCAATAAGTTTCAATGGAGCATTTGATGATGCTTTTTGAGCCTTTCCTGTACGACTAGAGCCCCCAAATTTATAATTTATATATATATATACCCTGATTCTTATAAAAGAGACCAGACGTCTCTATCTTATTCACAAGTAATTCTAGGTTCACATTAATGGTGTGCTTTTTTACATCTTCGTATGACCTCTCAGGGAGGGATTACATCACTTCCGGTTGGGCTGGAACCACCAAATTGATAATCTTGTATGTCCCTTAGGCCCTCTTTCATATAAAAAAGACCCCATTTCTCTAGCTCATTCCCAAGTGTACTAGACTCCTAAATCACCCACCAATACCGTTAATTCCGGTTGGGCTAGAGCCTCCAAATATATCATTTTAGTAGAGTTTAATGCCCTCATTCATATAAAAGTGGTAAATAGGAGTACAACGGGCCCCACTCTATAATTTGCGACCATAACGGGGAGCCTGGCTGTCACCCGTGGGCCGCGGTAATTTGGCCTTGGACATACACACACACTAGGAGAACTTAAACACGCACAACAAACACACACACGAGGGGGTCATTGCCATGGCGGCACTTGGGGAGGTGCTGTTCTGTCTGGCGCACCTTAGAATATCTGTCTATTTCCTAGCCACCGGAACCTAGTTTACGCCAAAAACAAAACAATTTACGCCAGCTCAGCTGCCACACGTCACGTCGTTATGGCAACGAGTGCGCTGGGGTTTGGAGTAAAAGCCGGCTAAATCATTTATCTTTAAATTAGTCAATGACTGAAGTGCACTATTGGTGATAAATCCTCATCTAGGTTTGTGTAAATTAACCTTTACATAGGACACATAAACTCGTAAGCAACGTGATCTGTGCTTACATTGAATACATTAATGTACCTCATCAAGCGTCCCGATCCTATCACATGAGCTAAGGGGGGGTTGTTCTGAATATTTTGTTCATGTTACATGTTCATGTTCATGTATTAAATACAGGATATATGTGTGCATGTTACAGAAAATGAAATAATGGCCATACGTCGTTAAGCGCAAATGGATATGTACGAAAACTGGGGGGTTGGGGGATTCCGAATAAAAATGTAGCTCATTGTTCCACATGTTTGAAATACGTGTTGTGTTATAAAATACATAATTTGGTTATTTCTTAAACAGAGTAGGCCTATAGCCTATACCCCCATTATATTCCCTCAAAACAACAAAAGAGCATCAAAAGCGCCACGAGCATTTCAAAACCATACGCACTAGGCTTTTTCCATAGATCGTCGGCCGTCCTCGTCGTTTTTGCTGACCCACAACTGTAGATCGTCTCATATTCGCACTACACGCTATATAATATCATTCTCATTATAGAAATATATATTTATATAGTTAGGGTTAGGGTTAAGTAGGTAATACTATAAGTAGGCATGCAGCCTTTTTTTTCTTGTCCTTATAACGACATCCTTTCCTCATGATATAAATGCTCGTTATAACGAGATATTTTATTCACCATTGACCATCCACTTCTGAAATTGTATCTATGAATGACATTCATACTGAGGGTATGAAACTATATCCTTATTCTCGCTCACCCCACCTTGAATTTAAAAGACCATTCAATAGATTAATCTTCGTAACTATGAGTACACTGGGTTGTTATCTTTTTAATTAACAAACATTAAACAAATGCAAGCATGAAACCGGCCAAATAAGGCTGCGTCCTTACATAGCGCCTCACAGTGGTACAATAATAATACTGCATCCCTTCTGTGAACTTGGGTACAGAATAGACACAATCTATATATATAACAACTGAGGACATATTTAAACATTTCGCTTAACGCCCCCACTTGTGTGCTGTACTCAGGTTTACCTCCTCACACATTTTTAAACTCCAAAAACGATTCCTGCAAACTTCTTCAGTTTCAGCTTAGTTACAGGTTTTGTCATTATATCTGCCACCATCTCTTCAGTAGGGCATACACCAGAGTTACTTTCCCATCATTTACAGTAGAAGTGGTACTTTATGTCCACGTGCTTACACCGCTGTCTGCTCACAGGGTTTTTGGCTAGGGCAATTGTTCCCTGGTTGTCCTCATACACTACTGCTTGTGTATATTTGTTATTATCAATACCCTCCAGTAGCTGCCCTAGATATATACACTCACAGGTGGAAAGTGCTACCGTAGGCTGTTTCCTACTCTTCCATGAGACTAAAGAGCTGTTCTTACTGAGGCTTACACAGTATCCTGTGGTACTACGCCTGTCGGTGGTATCAGCTGCCCAGTCGGCATCACTGTAGGCTAGTAGGCCTAGCTTCTCACTGTCGTTTCTTCTGAAACTCAACACTTTCTCTGTGGTGCCTCTGAGGTATCTTAACACATGTTTAACAGTTACTCACTGTTAGCAGTTGCTCCTCTGTAGGCTCAGCAAAATATTGTGATAGTTTGCTTACAACAAAACTTAAGTCTGGCCTCGTACATGTGGTCAGGTATATAAGGCTGCCTACCGCCTCTCTGTACATCCTGACATCATCCATTTTTACTGCATTTTCTGTATAGTCAAGTTTTTGATCACAGGGTGTTTCTCTGGGTGTACAGTTTTGCATGTTAAACCTCTCCAGTATCTTGTTAACATACTTTTCCTGTGACATCTTTACACATCCATCAGATTGATTGAAATCGATACCCAGAAAGTGTTTTAGCCTGCCTAAATCTTTCATCTTGAATTTTGCAGAGAGCATCTCTTTCACTTCCTTCAGTATTTTGTCATTGCTAGCTGCAATTATCAGATCATCGACCCAGATGATGATTATCACCTTCCCATCATCGGACTCTTTGGCATAGACACAGTGATCTGCTGGGTTCTGTGTAAAACCATCTTCAGTTAAACAATCGTGCAAAATCCTATTCCAATTTCTACCGGATTGTTTTAGACCATAAAGAGATTTTTCTAGTTTACACACTAGACCTTCACCTCTTTCTTCATAACCCTCTGGTTGATCAATATAGATATCGTAATCTATAGGTGCGTGCAAGTACGCCGTTTTTACATCCATCTGATGTAGTAGCAAGTCCTCCTGTGCTGCTTTCTGTAACAACACTCTTACACTCGTCAAATTGGCCGTGGGAGAAAAAGTCTCTCCATAGTCAATCCCCATCCTCTGGCTATAGCCCTTGGCCACAAACCTTGCTTTGTACTTGTCAGTTCCCTCAATATCACTTTTGATAGAGTAAACCCATTTACCCCCCACTGTCTTTTTGCCTTTTGGCAGATTTGTCAGGGTAAACGTGTTGTTGTCGTTTAAAGATTTGATTTCGTCATCCATGGCTTTTACCCACTCTTTTGAGTCAGCTGACGTCATAGCCTCCTTAAATGTCTGTGGAACGCCACATACTGCTCTGTAGCAGTAGTCTATGGTAGTATGAATCCCATCACTATCACTGTCTTCAGTTACAAAGTCCTTTAAGTGACTTGGTTCCTCCTGTCTCTAGTCGGGTACCTCCCACTCTCAGATTCATCATTTGTCACACTTGGTTGCGTTTGGCTACTGTCGTCAGGCATAGTTACTGGACTATCACTTTGTGCACTAGTCTCTTGAGCTCTCTTCTCTGTACTCTCATTTACCTCTTGTGTGACCCTGCTAGCCCTAGGCTGCCTCACACTGTTATTGTCATCATTTGGGTCTAGCCCAAATGTCTGTGTCTGTTTCTCCACGGTTAGCTTGTTCACAAACTTGACTAGCCTGTGCTTTTGTACTTTCTCAGTATCTGGGTGATAGACCAAATACGCGGGGCTGTTCTTGTCATAACCCACAAAACGTCCCTGGTCACACCTGGAATCTAGTTTTCCCTTGTCCTGTTTGTATGTGTAACATACAGACCCAAACTTCTGCATTGTAGATACGTTAGGCTTTATATTTGTCAACATCTGGAAAGGGGTTTGTCCTGTACGCCTATTAAAGCATCTGTTTCGTTCTATAGCTGCTGTTTGGACTGCATAGTTCCATAACTGTTTTGGTAGCTGGTAGTTTTTAGAAAATATACAAATACTGCACCTGAGTAGTCATCCGTGAATGACTGTACATATTTGTAACCATCTATTGATTCTGTAGCTACCGGACCGGCTAGGTCCGTGTGTACCATTTGTAAGGGAGCCTTTGCTCTTCTATCAGGGTTTCTATTTCTGGTTTGTGCAAATTTTCCCTGAATACATACCTCACATTCTTGGTTGGGTCTATCTGTCTTACCCTTGATCTACATACCTTCAACCACATTTTGCAATTTTAGTACATCATCATAATTACAGTGGCCTAGTATCTCATGCCACGTCTGTACATCATGACAAGTGCTGCACTTGTCACTAATCTCACCTTCAGTGTGTAAATAATACAACCTGTTGTACACATGAATGTTAAACCTGGTACTGTCTTTGTGTATCAAGGCATCTTTTCCCTGTTTGAAAATGACAGTGGCTCCACTGGCGGTTGCTGCCTTCACTGAGAAGATGTCCTGGGGATATGACGGTATAAACAACGCCTTTCTCAGCGCATCTCCCTTGCGTTGAGCGACGCCGTTGCACCGGGTACCGTCTGCCAGCTCTACGCTGTGCGTCTCTGGCTTGTCATCGTGTCGTCAAAGTTTTTGAACTTGGTGATGTCCGTGATGATGTGCGAGGTGGCTCCTGTGTCGACCATCAGGCCCTTCTCCAGGGTCCTGGAAGCCGCGTGCTGGCTGCTGCTGGACCCTGGTTTCTCCGTCTTTGATCCTGAAGGCGTTTACCAGGTTTACCAGGTTCTCCGCCAAGCAATCAACCGCCTCCCATCAAGGAACACCTCTTCAATCACATCTGCTGTCCTGAAAAACGAGGAGCAGCCAGTGACCAATGCTGTCATTAATCACATTATCTGGGCTGATGTGCTACATCCAACAGAAGATCTGCCCTCAGTAAGTACACTTCTGGCTGGACTGAGAGAAACAGTTCTGAGAAAAAAGATACTTGGACCATGAAATTGCCTCAGTTGAGACTATTAACAATGAAACGGCTCGTACACAGCATGTGCAAATCAATAACTCTTCCTGTAGAATTTAAATGACAGATGATAATGCAATGGTCAGATAATGTGTCGGAAGAGTCACCATGGAGCAGGGATGGGCCGATTGTCGATTCTATCGACTAGCGACCGTAAATGGAATACATGCCAAGCCGATTTTTTTGTTACTTGTATTGCCGGAATAAAGCGCTGTGGTGACTACTTTTACAGTGTAAAAAGCCCCACAAAGTGTAATTGAAGTTACCTGGCACAGGTGGAAACGCACTCTGTAGCACTGACCTGCTGTATTCACTCACTGTTACGAGAGGAGAGGGAGGGGCTCCAAACCTACCGGTCTGCTCGCACGGCCAAATGACACACTCCGCTGCATGGTAAATAAAAATAAAGAGAAAAAATCTACTAGAGCGGGGGCAAATTTATCCAAATTCATCCCATAAATCCTATGTATGGTAAGCACTGATATGTGTATCTATACTCAAAGCCAGCATTTTCTTTCACCATATTTTATAGCCTGCCCTGCAGCGCAAAGGCTGTGCACAGCTTACGGGGGATGTATATAGTTTGAAATTATTTAGGAGTTGATAATATCGGGCTATATGATCAAACTAATGAAATATTAGAAGAGACAATTTCATGTAAATATAAATAGTGTGTTTTCGGGGGTTTATTTGGAACAGGAAAATAAGACATTTGTTTCAAAGTAGGCTATATGTATGTACAAAACCCTATTAAAGAACAAATATAACAGAATATTGAACATGAACACAGATGTAACAGATGGCGAAGTCTTCACAACATTCTTTTAAAATGAAATAAAAACTCTAACAGAGCAAATAAAATAAAAATGGGCACAACGTTTTCTAGGCCTATTGCAGACTGCAGAACACAGTCAAAATGTAACGAAATTTGGATTCAAAATAACAAAATTATCCACTGTTTAAAAGCTTAATCTTATACACAATAATATAGTGCAATTGTATTGTGCAGTGCAAGTATGCCTAAAAGTATAATAATATGTACAAAATTAAAATAGTATAATAGCATAGCCTATAGGTTTCTGGCCAAGAACACCAGCATATTCACCTTTTCTGGCTTCAACAAGCCAGAAAAGCCCGCTGTGCTAAATACACGCTGAGAAGGTGAACTAGTAGCGCATATACAAAGATATTTACTCGCAATCTTGGGCATTAACGGAAAGCGGTTCTCGTTTGCCTCCCACCATGCGAGTGGGTCACTGTCCCATCTAGTGCATCTTCTTGCAGGTAGGCTGTTACTTCTGCCTTTGCCTGTTGCTCTGTATCTTTTAAAATAATAATAATTTAATTTTAGTTTTAAACTAATTTTTTCAGTTTTTAATGATATAATCAAGGTCAAGTTGGGTTTTTGGCGCATCTAATTGATATGTGTACAATTATTACGGCTTCTCTTTTACTACTATTTTATTGACAGCCTAGCGTCGGCTGTAGTAGGCAATGCCGAACTGGTTTAAAATATTGTGGCGAGCAGCATGGGGATAACCAGACGGGAGCCCAGGTTAAAGGAGTTTGCAACTCTCCTGCCCCGGAACTATTTGGCTATGTGTGGGGGTTGCAGGGCGGGTACGGTATTGCACGTCGCGGGACGGGGCGGGGGCGGGTCTTGAAAATCACACCAGTGCAGGACTCTGGCACACACCGACTGCGTTATCATGACAGCACCGCCGGCTATAAACGTAAATCAATGGAGGCTCAGGCTGGTCCAAGGGGAAGACCTTATAAAACGCCAATTTTATAATTAATGTTTAATAAAAATTGAAGCCGATCAAATCGGCTATCGACGATTGCTAGGGGGCGCAATCAGACGATGGACGCTTGTAGACGATTGACCAACCTTACCATGGAGAGATGGACTGTGAGGGGTAAAATGTCTCTTCTTCACGGGGGGGCTACAGGTGGGGTATCACAGAGAATGTCGGCTGCATCACTTATCGTGACATCACGACCATCCTCCTCCTGAACTTCGACCTGCAGGTCTGGCAGAATGATGTCCAGCTCACTGTGGTGTTGAGGACCCAGCAGCTCTTCTCTGTCAGACTGAGCCAGCAGATACTCCACAGCAATGCGCTCACCTGCCATAAAGACAAGAAAATAAACATTTTGAAATCAGAAGAATACAGGTTTGCACTGGATTGGGTGAGAAAAAACAGAATTGTTTATTTGTGGACTGTGTTGGACTAACAGTGTAGTCTCAAAGAGAATGGTGTCTCCTGCTGTCTAAGGGAGTTTTTTCTTGCCTTCTGGGGGGCTAGGGTTAGGGGGGTGTCATTAGAAAATCCTGTTATGCCCTTTGAGACTGTAACTGTGATTAAGGGCTATACAAATAAAACTGAATTGGACTGTTGTATCTTACCAGTGGGTCTCCAAGGGGGAATGAATTCCGGCAAGAGTGCCTGACCGAGGACTCTGTTGCTGTTGGTCATTTGTGTTCGTACATCAGGCGGACATGGTAGATTCTGGTGTGTGATGCACCACTCACATCCACAGCTGCATGGGCTCGGTTCATGTTCCATCTGGATCCACCCTCAATCATGTACATCTGTGTGTGCATAGCATTACATCTCCACCCTCAAAATATCAAAATGTTTGAGATTATTGAAATATTAGTTGCATTTATTAAGTGACAATACACATTTCTTGAGACTGAGTAGAAAATTGTTCTAATGAATATAATGAAATAGCAGACATGTAAAGGATATGAATCATGATAAAGATATATATTTTCCACTCACCTGGTATAAAGGTGCACTGGTGGCGATGAAAGCTTTCCACAGAAGATGACCCTCTGCCACATCTTAAGACATCCAGGCCCTTGTCTCCCTTTTGTGACCCTGATCCCAGTTTGGTGTACAGTTCAACACCAGCTGGATCTTGGAGGCATGTCAAGTGCTTCTGTTGCCCCTCCTACACGCGTGCCATGCTGTCAGGGTTTATCAAGCGTAAACCTGAGGTGTCTGTCACTTCCCACATGGACTGGAGCAATCCGTGGATCTGGCTACAGGTTTCCTCAACCCCATGAGTTCTCCTTCTGCAATGCTTGGCCAGTTCACTGGAGCTGATGTTGGCCAGAATTTGCGTTTCTTTAGGAGAATGACCAGCATGCTTTTTCATCAGCTCTGACCTCTTGGCATCCTTGAGACGGCAGATGTCTTCCTGTTCCCACTTAAAATTACATCTCGACAACTTGGAGCATAAAGTGCCATAGAGAGGATGGTGTTCTGTAGTGAGACCATTCGTGAATCGCCTCATGAAGTGGAAAATATCCAGTGTCACTTGGACTTCCACTGTCCAAACCAGACAAGACCTGGGGGTGCACCTGTACAAATTGACAAGGCATGGCAATGAATGTATGCATATTGTTATAACATTTTCACTATGATTGAGAACATTTTCACTATGATTGCGAGCACATCTAAGTCTCTAAGGTATGATATGATAATCATGACATCAAACAGGTAACAACTCGTGGCCTAGCTAGCACATAGAATAAAGTACCTCATTCTAACAACTTAAATATTTGTTCATTTGGGAATACATTTAAAGTACATTAAGTTAAATAGGTTGTACAAGTTTTTCGATTTGTGCCTGTAACAAATAATGTGTTGTTAACCTGTAATACACACACTGTAAAATATAATAAGTTGGCTTTACTTAAAAAAAGTATGCAAACATTGCCTCAGAAAAAATAAGTAAAGTACACTTAAGATGGTGAGTTAGAATAACTTGTTTATTCTGAGTGTGCAATACTTAAATTAAGAAGTACAACTAACATAAACGTTTTAAGTTTATGTAACTTAAAAGTCATGCTTTGTGATAACTTAATTTTTTAATTTTGTGTGCACTGCTTGATACAAATTGAACCCTACTTAAATCAATCACTAACCACAACTTAACACTTTTAGTTCTACTCACTCATTGTTTTTCAGGTTCACTTAATTAAATTAAACAAACTAATTTCCTTGAACTAAAAGAATTCTACTATAACTACAACAACACTTAATAATTTATCTATAAACATATTGTGTAAACTATAATAATCCCCTAAAAACAATGCATTGAGAACACTCCTTGGGTTGATTAGTTGCATTACAACATTTATTTTCAAATGCCAAAAAAGTCATTCAACCAACATTGAATATTGGACAGATCTGGGCTGAACAATAAACAAGTATGATATTGCCATTATTTTAGCTGTTAATTCCAATGTTATTGTAAATATTATCCAATTTAAAACGTACATTTGCTTGTTTTGTAGTTTAAAACTCTTATGTACTGACCTTACAATAATCAATAAACTAATGACTGTTCTCTATCCTTTCTCATATTGAATATGTATTTTGAAACTAATTTTAAAATGTCCATACCGATTCTTTGTAATGTAAGTTACACTATTGCAATAGCAATATGAATTGAATCTATTGTTCAGCCTCGAGTGTACAGTCTTCTGTCCCTAAATATCAATCTCTCATACATTCAAGTATAAAACATTAGCTCAAACAACAAACTTGTGGTTTGATATTGAACTGCAGAACATGAGGTTTGCGTATTGGACAAGGCAAAATAAAATCACATTTCTGTGTTAATTCCTTGCACCTGAAAAGGAAGACATACTAACCATTAAGTGTCTCACAACATTAAACAAGTAAGCACCTGTTAACTGCAAGACTGTGAACCTATACTGGTAAAGCCAACCGGACCTAATGCAATTCTGACATCATTAATATTTCAAATAACAGTGTATTTCTGATCAAAATTGAACCTACAACCAACATAGTTTTTGTGTCCCAAACCGAGCATCAGTCCTAGGATTAAACCAACACTAAAACTTTCAACGAAAAACATCACTCTTTGGGTTTTCCACAAATATTATATTTGTATGACATATTAGAACCCCATTAAAGGTTTTCAAAGCATAAATGTAAACAATGCACAACCTTTGCTTGATTCTTTAAAACACTGAGCAATCAACTCTTGCAGTCACAAGGGGGGACTCTTGCCACCACTGTAAGAGCATTCCCTGGTACAAGTTTGCTGGGACAGCAAATAAGCGAGTACAGTTTCACAAAAGCATCTAACTTTTCTCTCAATACACAACAATAATGATAACATAACAATAGTGCTCTCAGTGCAATAATGATTGCAAAGGTTACCAAGTGCTATCTGATAGGTGATGACTCTTCACTGGTCTAACCCAGTAGAATGTTTTTCAGAGGTAGCAGTTTTGGTGAGAGGGTTTTGTTTCCCAATCCAAGCATTACTGTTTGAATGAATTTGAGTGTATTTGCCATGCATTTTGGGTAATCCAAATGCAAAGCATATGTAAGCCCAAATAACAGGCAAACTGCCTGAGGCAAGTCTTTAATATTGTCCATGACAATACCTCCCTCAAGTACGATGGCAGTGGAGATGGGCTGGAGGTGCACTGAGCTGTGACCCTGCGGAGGACTATCTTCACTGAGAACTGTCAGCACACCAACTGTGACGGATGCTGGGGCCTCATCTCTCACCGTATCCTGCAAAGAAGCACACATCTTCTTTAGAATAGCAAGTTATGTTTGCTACCCATTGGATTTGCTCTTCCTATGAAAACACTCATTTTTGATGTTAAAGTATTTGCTAGAGAATAGAGCTCTAAATAAGCATTCATGCTGCATTGTAACACTGTAGCCAAATAAATATATGTGGTATGAATAAACTAAAGCTATACATAGCATATACAACAAGGTCTGTACATTTTTGAACAGTGACAGACTTTTCACTCTAGACTCCTGCTCCTGAGATTTTAAATGAATCAATGACTATAAGGTTTAAGTGCAACTTTCAATTTTAAGTACAGGGTGTTTACATACCCATCAGGAATTGGAGCAAAAAACACATGTCACTGTACAAAAACTTACAGACCTCACTGTGTATTGTGCAGACTGAGTTACATCTTTGTTGTACGTCTGTATGAGTACTGGATAGGATTTTTCAATAAATGCAGACCAAACCGTTTTTTGTGTGCAAGTACTTACAAAGCATGTCTTGTAGAATTCACTGGAGTCGTCTGGTGTCTAATGATACAGAGACAGAAAAGATCAGTTAAGAGACAAATTTACAAGGCACAAGCACAAGTCAGACAGAGTGAAATAGGTTGGTCTGTATCATCTGTGGGGAGAAGGCTCTAATTTTTGGACAGGCCTTTAAAGTAGAGCTTTAGTGTCATCAAAATACATGACACTAAGGATTACTCAAAAGTTGTAAAATTAAATTACTTACCACTTAATGTGCTGC
>OOFG01107428.1:0-12867 GCA_900323295.1 Molva molva
TGTTTGTGCGTGTCCCCGGGTTAAAGGTTCAAATCCCTTCGACTTTTTACAAAGCAAAGTTTTAAGATGTCATTTTTAGTGTCTGTGGAGTGTGAGGACGTGCACATTTGTATGTGCATGACAAGCTACACACACACACTCACACATAAATGGCAGCATGAAAATGATATATTTTTAACACGTTTATTTTGGTAGGTCATCTTCTGCTGTATTATTTCTACCTTTTTTTTCCCCTTTCATAAACTTTATATTGCAGTGTATATATTCTTTATACAGGTCTGTTTATAGGTTTTTGTTACGTTAGGATACTAAATGTGTTTATATCGTGTACCTGTCAGGTGAATTCCTAGTTCGGATTGACTTGGCTCTCGTAACGGCTCCCAGGGATTGTCTGCTGCACCAGTGGACACTTGTAACCATAGTTGTAACCAATGGAAAACACCGAGAACCTAATTTGACCAGTACACACAACGCAACCACACCTACAATGAACAAAGTCTACTGAATAAGATTGAGCAGTGTGGAAATCACACATTTGAGATACCCAACAAAAGACCCAAGAACAATTATTTCTTTTCTCCCTTTATTGTTTTAATTATATTCAATGTTTGAAATATTTTTGTTTGCGTTAAGTCGTCTTTCAGATAGAAGTTGCGTGTATGTCTCTCGTCAGATTAGAAAATTTTTTTTTTGTTGTTTTTATAAAGAAAAGTGCCTTTCAGTGCTGACGTCAGCTTACCGAAAGTACTTTGACAGGATTCCAGGCTGATTCCATCATGTATGCACAATATCTGGAGCATTTGTAGCATCCAGGAGATGAACGCAAAGACAAACCGAAAAAAAAGATCTCTTCTAAAGAGACTCGGTCGCCTGACCATTATGTATTCCTAATGTATTAAACAGGCAAATATTAGTCCGATACAATGATTTTACAGCCAGTTAAATCTAAAGAGGATGCATAGGTAGACTGGTTTCTATGGTTTTGTTGAGCACCTACTGGCTGATCTGCTGTTCCTTGTGTTTGGTCCCATGTGTACTTCTCTTTATTATCTGCTTCCAGCTGGAGACATCACCTTTTTATGCATATATATATAACAGCGTGCAGGCAACACTTTTTGTACATGGGTATCTTGGGGGGAAATGTGACGACAATCATTTAATTTGGCTCACATGCGTTTTTTTGTTAGTTATTTTCTGAATGTGTACTCTTCCCCCCGACTGCTCAAGAAAATTGATTCTTGATATCAATCTCAAAATTAAGAAATTCAATAAATAAACTTTAGATTCTTTTTGCATTTTCTGAGCTGTGAGATAGTGTCTGGTGTTGGTTTATTTTGTGGTTCCAGCCCTTCTGCGGGCTTGAACCCCAGATTGTGTTCCTGCAAATTCCCAGTCAGATGGTAAATATTAGAGAAATTAGAAATAAATCAAGATTGGCCAGATGGAGCTGTAATAAGTAAAGCGTTCTAGCTAATAACATCTGCATTTGAGCCATTAGGTCCTGACTGGTGTTGGAGGATGCTACACGTCCGCGCGCGTTGTCATGACATTTAAATGGTCGTATGTTGGTTCGAAACCCACGATTGCCGCTCAGGGCTACATCTTTTTTTTATTCCCATCAAAGATAAGTGCTGATATGGGTGAGGTTGTAAGTTAAACGTCCACAATGGCGGCCTTGGGGAGTTTATTTTCACGTAATACAAAGGATGACAACCACGCCTGGATTAATACATGTCGTTTACATCGATTCAGGCTATCCCTTTCTCTTACCTTATGGGGTCTGTTAGCCATCAGAATGAATGATATTGAAATGCATTTAGCTCCAAACCCTATACAGTAAATTCAGACCAACAATAGGGCATTGCTCCCTCATTATAGCAATTTCCAGTATTTCCCAAGTATTATGTAGGGTTTCTTTTGCATGCGTTTTCCGTATTTATATATATATAACTTCTCCAGTTATTTGTCTTTATGTTCTGGTCCAAGATGTGTAGGTCCATATTTGTAAGTACATTCAATTCATATAACCATTTAAAGTAAATGTATCATTCTATTTTTCCAACTAAATATGCATAATAAAAATACACAACTTATCTTTGGTTATACATAAACCATATCACATTAACACGCCTATCATGAAATAATCTGTGTATTTACATGTTAAACATGACACATACTTATACAGATTAAGGCAAATCTGTGCTGTTGAGAACAGAATACTTGTGATATCAAACAAGATACATAAAGTGATGTTTAAATAAAAAAAAGAAGATATGGTAAAATGGCTAATAAATATCTTGGATGTTTGTGGCTGAAGTGGAGTGAACGAGGAATCCCAGTGAGGGGTGTGGTCTGACGTAGGGGGTCAGGTGGTAGGAGGTCAGGTGGTAGGATGTAGGAGGTTAGGTGGTAGGATGTAGGTGGTCAGGTGGTAAGAGGTCAGGTGGTTGGAGGTCAGGTGGTAGGATGTAGGGGGTAGGATGTAGGAGGTAAGATGGTAGGTTGTCGGAGGTCAGGTGGTATAAGATCAGATGGTAGGATGTAGGGGGTAGGATGTAGGAGGTCAGGTGGTATAAGATCAGATGGTAGGATGTAGGGGGTAGGATGTAGGAGGTCAGGTGGTATAAGATCAGATGGTAGGATGTAGGGGGTAGGATGTAGGAGGTCAGGTGGTATAAGATCAGATGGTAGGATGTAGGGGGTAGGATGTAGGAGGTCAGGTGGTATAAGATCAGATGGTAGGATGTAGGGATGTTGTCAGGCTCTCAGATGTAGACAGGCTGTTCTTGTGCGGTCAGTAAACGGTACATGGCAGCAGGCATTGTCTTCATGTGGATCTGCAGCAGTAAACACATCAGACGGACAAAGTGTGATGGAGTCATTAGATCCTTCTCAAAATATATCAAACATAATAAAGACTTCCTGACTATTTCCACAAAACAAACTTAAAATGTAAAAGACAGCAGTTCAACCCTAGCTTAATAATTCACATGTCATTATGGACCAGCACCTCATATGTGTCCTATGTTCTGTGTGCTAATGTGCTACGTGTCCTATGTCCTAGCTAATGTTCTGTGTGCTAATGTTTTATGTGTCCTATGTTCTAGCTAATGTTCTGTGTGTCCTATGTTCTGTGTGCTAATGTTTTATGTGTCCTATGTTCTAGCTAATGTTCTGTGTGCCTATGTTCTGTGTGCTAATGTGCTATGTGCCTATGTTCTGTGTGTAGCATGCGGGGATGTGAGCCTAATTGAGCCTACCTCTCCCATGGCGTTGGACAGGATCTGGACAATCTTCTCGTGGGGCGTGGCCACCACACTCTGGCTGTTTATCTCGATGATGCGGTGGCCTACGCGGACCCCTCCCCTCTCAGCGATGCCCCCCCGCATCAGACTACAGATCTGTACACACACACACACACACACACACACACAAACATACATACACATACACACAAATACACACACACATAAACATACACACACACACACACACACACAGATGGACACACGTTTAAACAGTCATCCTTCCTCCACTAAACAACAGCTAAGAGATAACGGAAAAATGCTTTTGATGGTGGATGGAGCTGCAGTTAAAAAGCTGTTACTGTGAGTTGTTCAGGAAAGGTTTATTCCCGGTTTTCCTTAATCTTTCATGGGAAGATTGCATTGTCAACCATTAACAGACAGCTAAAATTATGTCATAGTATAAAAACAAGATAATATAATTATCTAACATGAAAATGAAGCAATAAAACAGATGATATGTTATGATCCACAACCTAACTCAATAATAAACCAGCTAAGGCCATTAGTACGTGCATAAAGTTACAATAACTAAATAATCAGCACAGTTTCTGTTTTGTTAAGGCTTTAGCTAACAATATATCTTAACTGAAAGATGTTCAGTGAAGCAAGAAAAAAAATCTTATCTCCAGGAAGAAGTTTGGGGAGTGTGAACACATGAATTACATTCTGTTCAAATGTTTATGCAGTATTTCATAATCCTGCTGTAGGCCTGTTGCTAGGTAACTGTGGAAGCTTTTTTTCATGCCTGTTTGAGGGTTTACGTTGGAGTGTAATGCCTCAGTTCTCAAACTTGTCCTCGTCTCAGCCCACCCCCTTTTTGATGAATCAATTCAGGTTTAATACATTTATATCGATGAGAACTAAACTAAACTAATTTAACCTTAGATGCGTGTGTGCCTGCAGTCATGAACACTAAAACATTGACGCAAATCATTTAAATTCAACGACAACGTCACTCATGACTGTTGTTATTCTGTGAATGAATGATGCGGCATTTCACCGAAATGTACCACAATCCCTCTACTACGCCTGTTGCCAACGGTAACAGCCAATCCCACGGCAGTTCATTTGCACATCGTTCCTCATCGGTTCGCTGCAAGGATGCGAAACGAAGCTTCGTTATATCCATCCATGGAATACTTTGACAGGACGCTAACGCGAGCCAGGGCCCCGGGGGAACCTTCAGCATCCACAGCATCACAGTCTGCGGCGACGCTTCTCACTTACGATGCCGTTCTGCACGCTGAAGCCCAGCTGGTACCGCAGGTCTGGCCTGCGGATCAGCACCATGGTGACGGGCGGGCATCGCACGATGTTCATTTTGATCCTGGACTGGGACTTGAGACCCTGGTGGGGGGGTGGGGGACATAGGACAGCAGGGTTACAAAGAGAAGGGAGGCGAGACGAAGAAAGAGAGAGAGAGAGAGAGTGAGACAAAGAGAAAGGTGAACAAAAAAAGAGAGAGAGAGAGAACTGGAATTTGAAAGAGGAAAATACTAAATTTGATATCAAAAGTACGATTATATCAAAGAAATGTGATAAGATTGAAACCTGCCCTGTCACTTTTCTGCTGCAGCTATTTACTCCATAAAAATATCAGAACTATAAAGTTTCCTTAGAAGAAAATGTGCCCGTCCAAGAGTCAATCGCAGGGTATAGGATAGCACCGTGGCAAATGTTCTGAAAAGTTACTGGGTTCGATCCCCCTATATCCGCAGCCTCACCTGAAGGTGTCCTGTGAGCAAGCCACACTATAGTATCTGAAATCAAAGTCAACGCCATCACACCTTGATGATGCTCTGGCAGGTGTTGAGGGGCAGCCCCACCAGGCTGGTCCCGTTGATGGTCATGATCTGGTCTCCGATGTTCAGGCGTCCAGACTTCTCCGCCGGCCCAGCATGCATCATGCTGGCGATGATGACGGTGGGGAGGATGGAGCCCCACCCTGACTCCACGATGACCAGGCCCAGCATCTCCCCCTTCTGCTTCTCGATGTAAACCTGGGGGTGAGAGGACCGGCGTTCACGTCGTCCCAGTGCTTTGGATTTGTGATATTGGTTATGGGTCTATGGGTGGAAATGTATATATTTGTATTGTGGTTTTTATAATATTCCTGGTCACTCTGTGAATGAGGGAAAGACATTTCTAAGGCCAGAAACATTTGTATATCTGATGTTGTATCTGTGTCCTTATGGACAGGAAGGTGAAGAGAGACAGGAAGGTGGGTTGGTGAGGAGAGGGAATGTAGCGTAGGGCCAAAGGTTGGAATCTGGTCACTACAAGGCGTATTGCCGGCCTGGTTAGCGTATGGTTTGTATCTGATTTCCCCCGTTCGACTCTGGTCAGCAAAGCCTTTTTGATGGCCGTAACGATGTTTCGTCCATTTTCACGCCGTCCTCCATGACTTCGTCTATGGTTCTTAGTAGTTCTTTAGGATGTCCACCATGTTTGTTTACGCTAAAGACACGTTTTTGATCATGAGATTGCAATTGTGATTTGCAAGAGTTTCAGTTTTGAGAATCTGAACTCTGTTGTTGGGGAATGGAATCGGTTAGTGTGTGGTTTGCTGTGTTGGCCAAATCGTTGCCCTCCACACACTTAACGACCAAAACAGTCAAATGTATCTTCATCTATGTGGTCTCGCACGTTTTCTTAACTTAAAAAAGTGTCTAGTGTGTGCCAGGCATTAGTCTACTCATTATTAGTGGTATGTGCGACCCCTGTGTTTGTCCTAGGAGGAGGAGCTCTGTGAAAAGGGTCTATTCACAGGCTCGGCCTCTGTCGGTATACCGCCCCCTGGTGGCAGACTCACGTCTTTGCAGTTCTCCGACTTGGAGAAGTGAATGAGGTCGTCGTTGTACATGTCCTGAGTGTTGAGCAGGTCGCTGTACTCCCTCTGGCTCAGGTCCTCGGGGTCGATGCCGTTGGCCCGCAGGAACTCCTGGTAGGCCACGCTGAAGGACTGGCCGATGGACTGGGCTATCAGCTGGGCCTGGTGGAGAGGTGGAGAGACATAGGGGACGCAGAGATTGAGAGAGAGAGAGAGAGAGAGCACCAGATTTTTTATTCAAAGGGATAACTTTGGAAAGCACTTTTGCTTTTTGATGCCTAAATGCACACCTTGATAACCCTTAATAAATGAATAAGAAGTAGATTACGGATTTGTGTTGTCCATCACTTTTAACTTGACATAAAGCAACAACAACAACAACAACAACAACAACAACAACAACAACAACAACAACAACAACAACAACCACGGAACCGAACGGATCACAACGTACGTCCTCGGACTCAAACACGTGGCAGATCATGCGGTAGAGGCGGCGGTCGTCTCCGGACAGGGTCTCCTGCTCGCCACTGGGCTCCAGGGGCTCCTGGGTGGCGCTCCGGGACCGCACCATCTTGCCCCGCGCCATCAGCACCACCATGTTGCCGATGTCGGCGATGTAGGAGATGGTCCGGAGGGGCAGGTCCATCATGGCCTCCTGGGGGGGGCGGGGAACACACTTCTTAAAGACCACACAGAGGGGTAATGTTCACCTTTCACTGTTTACCATTCTCAGCCAGTTCCCATAGTCACATGTACGCCTACTCCACAGTGTAGGTTTTGTAAACACACCTGTCCTCCGCTTAGTGACACTGAATTGAAGGGGTGTCTACAGGAGAGCAGGCAGCCCTGCAGCCCCAGAATAACCAAAGCCTGAAAGAACTTTTCTAAAGGCGTGGTTGTCCTTTAAATATCGTATCCAAAGTCACTTTCTTTACAGCTGATACAATTTTGTGATGATGTCAATATATACGCGCCGGCAGGTTTCATATCAATCTATCATAACTGACTTCAGGTTGCTATTGGTTACTTCAGGATGCTATCGGTGACCTAGGGTTTCTGTCGGTGACTTCAGGTTGCTCTTGGTTACCTGAGTGTCTGCGTTGAGAACCTTGATCCTCTGCGTGGACATGAAGAGGTCCACCTCACCAGTAGCGGGCGTCTCTGCTTCGGCACTCTGCAGGATCCCAAGACAAACAGGAAGTGAAGCGTTTGAAAACAATACTTATTTCATTGTTCCCACATTTCTTGCTGACTGCAGTGTGACCTCCACACTGAAGAACTTAAAACGTAGTGACATATGTACGTCACTACGTACATTTTCTGGAACACGCTTATATATAAACAGACTACTAAAAACAGCAGGAGACATGTTGGCATGGCCTTCCAGTAACTACAGAGGGGAGGTCTTGAAGGAGCAGTATGCGCTGGGACATCTTGCTAGAGGGTTCCTACCAGTTAAGCACTAGGTACTGGGGATTGAAGCCAGAACATGGGAGTTAAACACCCCAGTCATCTGACTTCACCTCACAATGTTAACGTGATTCGTCAATGAGGTGGTGAATCTCATCAGAGACGGTACCCGTCGTCATGACAACGTTAAAAGGCACCAGTGCTTCCAGTAGAGAGTGCTGGTGTTTAAGTTGCATCACGGCGATGATGGTTGGACGGACGGGCCGATCAGGCATGAACAACTGAAATTCTGGACGTCTTATTTCCTTTCATGTTCAAATTCAGCATTATTACAATTTTGAGTTTACTTACTGAAAGCCATTTTATTTTTGGAAGGCAATGAGCTAAATTACGAATATGATTAATATTATAGTATTGTTTGTCCATTGTCACACATTGTCCTTCTTCACCTATTCCGTTGTACAGATAATGCCCCCTTCCTTGGTTATACATTATGCATGCTCATAACATCTCATCCAATTGCATAAGGCTATTTGTTTTTATTTTCCTTTTGTTCTACTATTTTAAATCGGTGGTTCTTCCGTCCAAACGGTAACTAAACCCGCTGGAACATCCACCTGACCTCTTGACCTTTTCATCTTAAGTGATGCTTTCGAAGCGTGAAGTAGACCAAGTCCTACATGACAATCAGGCAATGTGCATAATAAATGTTCCATAAATTATCCACACAAAGGAGCCACTGACATATGGAAGACACGGTACGCCCCATGAATTATGGATGTGAGATGCAGAGATGAATTCTAATCAAACCATTAAAATCAAAGACATTTACAAACAACGGAGGCAAAGGCTTTTGTCTGAGCCATTAAACACATTCTCTTTTTTAAAAAGACCTTTAAATGAGTCACGAAACTAAAGTTTTGAGGGAACTCATGTAAGGCACAATTAAATAAGTAAAAATACAGGAAAATGGAAAATACAGTCCTTTGAATACGAAATGCACTGGTGGCCCCCGTGATGATGAATGAAATTATATCTCAGCTATGCAGTAGAGAAAGCTCTGTTATTACCAGGGTATGAGAGTCCGCAGGCTGGAATACACACCAAACACTTTCACGCACAACACTTACACACGTCGTCGTATCAACACAGACGTCTGCAGACACGCCACCCCTGTTCTGTAGAGACCAGTGATAATATGAGACACGGACGACAGAAGAGACGGCGACAGAGAAAAGGGTCTTACCTTCTTCCTGTTCTTTGCCTGCTTTTGAGCAGCCTGCAGTGATCAGAAGGCACAAACAAAAACAAACAAAAACAAGGAGCAGAGAACAGAAAAGCAGAGGTACAAAGAATGAAAGCCGGTAAAAGTAATGGAGTAAAAGAATGAGAGAGAGAGAGAGAGAGAGAGAGAGAGAGAGAGAGAGAGAGACACACACACACACACACACACACAGAAAGTGAAATAAATGCAGAGTGAAGAAGCAACAGAAAAGAGAGATGTACACTCAATGCAACTCTTAAAGAACAGGAAGAAGATCGGCTCTTGGAGGGTGTGAAACGCAGGGCTTATTCACCGCAGACACTCTCCATCCCAGATGTCATGCCACGAACCAGAGACCAGGGCGGTGGGTGCGTTGTGTGTGTGTGTGTGTGTGTGTGTATGCATGTCCCCGTGATTTGACCGTCTATCATGTCTGGCGTCAGCGGCCCCTGCAGACACCACACCTCGTGGAAGCTCCGAAACTTTCCCCTTTTGTCAGAAACTTTGCTCCTTCGTCAGAAAGCTTCCCCTTGATCAGAGCGACAGCGCGGACCCGCGGCGTGTCTGATTGACAGGTGACACGTCGGTCTCAGAGCCAGCCCTGCTGCGCTGGCTGACAACAACAGGATAGAACAGGCTGTCCAGAGTTCCTGTGATGCAGCCATACATATATATATATATAGCCAGACACTGGGGCCCTGCGGCAGGGATGCACTATCATAACATTAGAAGACTCCAGTAAATCACCACTTCCCTGCTCAACATGGACACTATAGTGTGCTCTTCCTCATCGATGCAGATGCATCGCTGGAACTTATACAACGTGCAGACCAATATGTATCCGCTTTTTTGATTGGGTTGAGAGTCAGGTTTCCATGACAACGTAGGAGCCGTGCAAACGATTGTGTGCGCGGCAAAAGATGTGTGAGTGTGTGTGTGTACGTGCGTGCGTGCGTGTGTGTGACCTACTCATGTTGGGTGCATTCAAACGATTTTAGCAGTAGAATTCCTTCTGCAGTAATTGGTTTGGCATTGCCACAATTTTGTAAGTAAGAAAAGGATTCTCAATAACTTGAATAAGGTTTCCCTAGTAACAGCTCAACCTGCAATTCCAGCAATATAGTCACACTTCATACATACATACATACATACATACATAGATACATACATGCATACATACATAGATACATACATGCATACATACATACATGCATGCATGCATACATGCATACATACATACATACATTCATACATATGAATACATACATACGTATACATACGTATACATACACACATACATGACCTTTACATGTATGTACACTCTTGTCAACACTGACATCAAGGAATGTCCGTTTAGCCGCCACTATTCTGTGGGTTCTGTGTAAAATGCCCTCCTCACGGTCCAAAGAGAAACTATAATTAGCTCTATTTTTATCAATAGCTAGTGTGAGTGTTTCGGCTTAAACTGCTACTATTCTGCTGGACACAGCATTTGAAGTTCAGCACTTCATGGAGTCTTCCCGTCCCTTCCCAGCCATACTGACTGACACGCGATTCTGACGTACGCCCACGCACACGCCATGAGTCAGACACATCACCTGCTGCTGCATGTCGTTACTCTGACATTTCTAAATAAATGCTTTTTTTTTATAAAAATGTTTTCTATATTTCAAAATAAAACCCAATTTAACCTGGGCTTGGAAAGTTCCATTGTGTGTTTTTCCTTTTGCTTGGGGGGATGATCACAGAAATGAACTGAGAAACTAGTGATAACTGTTAGTCGACTTATCAACGAGACGTCCAAAATCTATTGATAATGATATCGCCGGCCTGAGTCTCTCTGGTGTAAGTTTCTCTTTTTGTAAAACCTTAAGGCCGACCGTATGTTTCATCAACAGAAACATTTTGTTAGGCTTCCTATTGTATGACATGTTCAATCAGCAGCATCACACGATATTCCTGTGCCTTATATTTAGCTTAGGGTGGTAAAACTCATCACAAATAGTTACACCGTGTTTCCAGTGAGTCATCCATGTGTCCTCGGCGTGTGTTGGAGTTCTATCTCTCTGAGCTCTGATGGTGAGAGGAATGTGTTGTGATTGAGGTGTTTGGGAGACGTGTCTCTGCTTATTCTTGCAACACCAACAAGAATTGTGAACTTCATGTGGAATGATCTGAGCGGGGATCAAGGCTACGAATGTAGAACCAAACGAGCAAGGCAGTGAGGCACATTTGATATTTTCTAGAAGCTTTCTGAATAGGTTTTTATCCAATGCCTACCCACACTGAAGGCCCATTTGCGTCCCAACTCACAAAGCCAAGCGCATTCCTGTTCATTAAATATTAAAACCGCAAAACGTTACGACAACCATGCAAAAGACCACTATCCCGGATCAGTCTGATTGACTTCCTGCCAACACAGCCCAAAAGGACCATCTCTTTCTTGTGACAGGCGCCCCTTTAAATTGACTTTCTCAGGGGTCAATAAAAGTGTCCTCAGCCTTCTCTGGTGGCTTAGTCAGCCGATACACAGGCACTTGACACTCTTGGTTTACAGTAGTTCTTCAAACGCATGTGTTCCCCAATCAGTGCAAGAACCACCAAGACGTGACTTCACGTCATCGGTCTGAGGAGACTGGTGAAATGGTCCGTGGCACTACATTTCCCAGAATGCTACTGTTAGTAAGCCAAAACCCACACGCTCATTGTCATGGTTATTTCAAACGAAGAGAATCCTATCAACACATGATTCTACCAGTGGAGATAATGCTCACTGTAGAGAGAGCCATAAAGACTTTCAGACGTGATTAGAATTTGTATGCTACATGAATGGGCATCCATTCCATGTCTATGGATAAGAAATTAGTCTTAATCGATCCATGTGGGAAAAAACCCTGTCCCCTGTCCTCTTGCTTGCAACCCCATGTCTCGAAATAGACAGATAGATCCACACTGCAGCAAACAACAGACCAATTCCATGGTCATCCATAATGCTGCTGCCTTGCTCAAGAGCAGTTGCACTAGTGTAGTTATGGGCCAAGACATGCACATATTTTGGATGGGTGGAGAAACGCACATGAACCCAGGATGAACATGCATCAAATCCCACATAGAACAGCCCTTTGTCTTTGAACATTACAGTACACATGCTGATTTAGGGACATTAAACATTCACTCTGACACGAATGCAATAATAACCGTAAATGTGACGTTAATTGTAATGTTGGATTCATCGTCAATTGTTGAAAAGGAAGGGATGTGTTGCAACAAGTCAGAAGGCTGTTACAAGAAACTGGTACAATGTAAACCTTCCCAAATCAGGAGTAATGGCTGGAAATTGTTCAACAAATCGCTGTTATGGGAAAGACGACATGTATTCTGGCAGCCAAGAAAACATACTTCAGAAGAAATGGGGAAAGAATGGCATATTCATGAGCAGCAACACCTACTAAATAAAATGAAAATAAAGCATATCTAAAACAAATAACGTGCTATATGTACAGACTTCTGAATAATTCCCCCCAATAATTGTACTACGTTATTTAAAAAGAAAAGTACAATATGTGATGATGATTTTTTAAAATGTGTATATGTTTTGTATGTTAACCTGTGAGATCCCAATAAAAAGTGTAATTAAAGACAAGGTGTTGAAACCAGGAGAGGGGAGTGATGCTGGACCTCACCCTGACGCGGTGCATGGCCTCCTGGGCCTGCTGCATGCGCGCGCTCTTGCTGGGCGTGCGCTCAGACAGCAGGTGGGTGGAGCCTAAGTAGCTGGCAGCAAAGATGATGCCGTCAATCAGGTCCTCCGGGTCACATGGTCCTGGAACTGGACCAAAGGGCGGGGAAGGACACACACACGGGTCAGGTAGGGACTTAAGTGTGTCCAGTGTATCCGACACAGACACACACAGACACAACCATATGTGTGTGCGTAATATACAGCACACACACACACACACACTTTCACACACACACACACACACACACACACACACACACACACACACACACACACACGCACACAATATACACACACACACACACACACA
>OOFG01107432.1:0-12448 GCA_900323295.1 Molva molva
ATAATTCAATTAGTCTTTTCCAAGAATGAAATCCCACAAACCACCTGCAGTACCCTCCTGTTCCACCAGGGGCACCCGAGGGCACTGCAGTCGGAACGCAGGTTGAAAAACACTGACCTACATTATACATGATTTTTGTTTTTCTTTAGAAACAAAAGTTGACTGAAAATGCAGAGGAACAGACGAGATCAGCCAAAAATGTGCAAGGTAACGTATTTGCCATATTCTTTCTCAGCCATTGCCTGATTAAATATTCCTTCCTTATCTGTCGACTAGCTTCATAGTTGTGGCTGAATTGATTTTCATTTTCTTCAGAAATGCATGATAAACTCAGCAAGAAGGAAGAGCAGTGCACATCCCTGACCACTGAAGCCGAGACTCTTAGAAGTCAACTTTCAGGTGAGCTTGAGTCGCACATCTTTTTCTATTGTTCTTGTCATGTCATCCTATCAAATACGACAGCAGTGCAATACATTGAGGGATACGGAGTATCCCTATCCTACAAAAGGAAGTTCCCTTTGCAATATCAGTTCAAACCCTTCGCTGAAACCACATGAGCACATCCATGTTCTTACAGCTTGATCTGGGCCCAATCTGACTTGGTAGTCTAGGCATGGTTTGGGAAGATGGTTGTCATAATATTGTGATGTTGTCAAAAAGGCCCCATAAGTCTGATGTTGGATGGATGGCGAAAGAGTGAAGTGATGGTTAATGACCGAATCTGACTGATAATATTCCCATTGTATCTGACGTGGTTTGTCTCCATCCGTCCTCAGGCCTGGAGAGGA
This sequence comes from Molva molva, assembly GCA_900323295.1. NCBI lineage: Eukaryota > Metazoa > Chordata > Actinopteri > Gadiformes > Lotidae > Molva > Molva molva. Next base: position 789 of record OOFG01107432.1, read on the forward strand.
AGCTGAAGAGCGGAGAGGAGAAGGTGGAGCAGCTGGCCAAGGACAAGGCCCAGCTGGAAGGGGACATCTCAGACATGATGAAGTCATCTGGCGACAGCTCTGAGCAGCTCACCAAGATGAACCAAGACCTCACACAGAAGCAAAGGTTAGGGCGTCACTGCTATGACATGGACAGTCACACAGAGGCAAAGGTTAGGGCGTCACTGCTATGACATGGATAGTCACACAGAAGCAACGGTTCAGGTAACACTACCATAACATGGATAGTTGAGGATCAAAGCATCAGAATGAGGCTGATTTATTGTTTGAATCCATTCCTGTTATATATGGGATGCCTATAAATATAATACAATGGAGTCTGAATATCTGTTGAATATCCAATATCCCCCCCGCCCCGTCAGTCAGCTACCACCACAAATAGAATCTAATTATTTGAAAGACTGAACTGACTTCTATCTTTTATCTCCCCCGGTTCCCTGTTCCTCATCGGTGTATTCAGGAGGCTTGAGGAGTTGCAGAGCCAGCTGGCAGAGGAGAAGGAGCGGGTAGCACACCTTACTGAGCAGCAGGAGCAGGAGCTCTCCAGAAGAGAACAGCAGCTGGCGGAGACCAAGGACACCTACTCGTCTCAAACGTCCTGCCTCCAGGAGAAGATCGTCCACTTGGTGAGATTACAGTCCGCGTCCGTCTTATGCAGCGCTGCACTACTGTACACTCCTGACGGCAGAAAGCGTTGTAACTCTGGAGACGGTTTGCAGTGACTTCAGAAATGAAGAGATGTTTCCGTATCGAAGAATGGCAGGATAACCTCCTTTTCTACGTTTGTGAAGCTTCTCAAATGCTCAGTTAAACGTCCTCCAATCACATTCATGCTCCAAACAGACACCTGCTGGTTTGAGTTTGTTTTTCAGTCGTGTTCTTTCCTCCTGCTTCCTTGTAGGAGAAGACAGTCCAACAAGGTGAAGCTCTGGTGGAAGAGCTGAAGGAGTCCCAGAAGAAGTCCTCCTCGCAGGCCTCCGAGCTCCACGCGATGGAGTTGGAGACCCTGCGGGAGGAGCTCAGCTCCTCCAGGAGCACGGCCCAGGAGCTGGAGAAGGTGGTCTCTGAGCTCCAGCCATACAAGGAGCAGTCTGAGGTGAGCACTGCTCATCTACGTCCTGTTGCTCTCGTCAGATTGCTCTGGAAAAAATACAACGGCAAAAATATTCTCATCAGTTACCATAAGAATGAAACCAACATAAAAAAGACTATTCATTTTGCTAACTAATGTGTAATCATTTTCTGCTTTTGAACTCTTTCAAAAGATTAAGGCTCGACTTCCATTGTCCTGTTCAGTTAAGCAAAAGCGTTCACATCAAGCGTTCACATCATCAGTCTTCTATGCAGTAATGCACCAGAGGGTTCCTCTCATTAGATGACATCTACAGGTCGCCTTCTTCGCTGCTTACCATAAATAAAGTTGATGCACAGGACTTAACTTGAATCAAGTTCACTAACAAAAAAAACCCAATGATCATTCACACTTGTGCATCATCTTATTTAAACAAAATATGCATTTCTGTGTTCCAGTGCGTTCAGTCATTTTTGGAGTAACGTTGTGTCACGTTGTGCCATTTCCCTTCCGCTCCGGTAAAACACACCTGAAACAATCAATCTCCAATGCAGTTACTAATATCCGTGACATTTGTATTATAACGCTTGTGCTCGTGTTTAAATCTAAAACAATAATTACAACTGGTTAAGACATGCGTCCCTCAGCAGCATGTGTTGTACATTAAGTGAACATGCCAGAATCTATTTACACGTTTACATGTTTATCGGCCTTATTCTCTTCAGTGAAAATGTTACTCCAAAGTGAAACTAAGTATTCTGTTGGGAGGAAGTTGTTGCTGGTGGGAGGTTTGACTGGTCTCTTCCTCTGGGTTTTATGCTTCGGCAGCTTCACCTTTCATTTGCATACCATTATTATTATTATTCATAATATTATTATGTCGTTATTTTGTGGCTTGTATCTGCTCGGTTTATTTTGGGATTCATCTTTTCCTGTATGTATACACATCCCTCCCTCTGTTTCCCCAGCGTCTATCTGCTGACGTTCATTCCTCCCGCCAGGACGTTGAACAGTTGTCCCAAAAAGTGGAGAAGCAGAGTGTAGCTCTGGAGCAGGCTTGTAAGGAGAGTGAGCAGTGTAAGGTTCAAAAAGATGCTCTAGAAAAGCATCTTTCAGAGGTACAGGCCAAGCTGGCTGCACTTGAGGTCAGCCACAAGGAGGTTTCGCTCAAGAACGAATCGCTACAAACCACAACGGAAAAGCTTCTTAATAACAACAAGCAGTCAGATCAGGAGAAGGGCTCTCTATGTAAGGAGTTGGAAAAGGTTAAAAACGTTCTTCAGGAAAGACAGGCGGAAAATCAAACCCTGAAGCAAGCAAACCTTGAACAAGAGACCCAGATTGAGGACCTTCGTAGAGAGAGCTCGGACCACCAGGAGACGCTGCAGAAGCATCAGCAGGACCTACAGCAACTGGAGTCAAAGAAGAAGCAGCTTTTAGAGGACTATGAAGGCATCTGCAAGGAGAGGAGCAGGCTGCAGGAGGAGCTTGAGGAGAACTTGTCAAAGTCGACCCTGGAGAGGGACAACCTAGTTTCGGAGAGAGACTCTGCCAGAAACTCCAAAAAATCTCTTGATCTTAAAAACTCAGAACTGCAGGCAAAACTTCAGTCCTTGAGCTTGGAGAAAGAAGATCTCACGATGAAGAACAGCCAGCTGCAAGCCATGACCGAAACACTGAAGAAAGAGAAGGATGAGATGTCCACTCAAATCAGTGCTGCCACATCGGACAAGGAACGCCTGGAAGCAGTGAATGTGGATCTCCAGAATAGTCTTAGCGCCACCAAGAAGGATCTGGAGAAATCGACAAGGGAAAAGGACGAGATTGAGGCTTCCAAACAGAGCTTGGCCAAGATGCTTGAAGAGTTCAAGATGAGTAGTCAGGTGACTGATTCCGAAAGGCTCCAGCTCTTGCAGGAAAAGGAGGACATGCTAGCAGCCCAAAGAAAGGTGAACTCTGAGAAAGATGAACTGCTTAAGGAGAAAGAGGAGCTAACGGAGAAGCTTCGGGTCTCGTCTGAGCTATCGATTGAATCCAATGAGAAGGTGAAGGAAATATCTGCTACTTTTGAACAGCAGAACCAAGCACTTAAACTTCAGATTATAGAAAAGGAGAAGGGACTGCATGCCACAAAGAAAGATAAGATGACCCTCGAGTCTTCCCTCGAACATGAAAAGATGGAAAATGAGAAATTGGTTAATGAGGTAAAAGAACTTGAAGATAAGAACTTGAAAGCCACATCTGACAAAACTGTTATTCTGAAGGAGCGAGATAAGCTAGCTAGTGATCTGCGGACATTCAAGGATCAGTTGGACAGCTCCTCCAAAATGAATATCGACCTTACAGAAGAGAAGTCCAATTTAACAATGAAATTGGAGAAATTGAAGCAGAAAAAAGATGAAGTTGATGCCAAGAACACTTCTTTGAAACAAGACAAATCGGATCTAGAAAAACAATTGCAAAAACATCAGGCTGACATTGAAGTTCTACAGAAGGGAAAAACCGAACTTTTCCAAGAGCATGACAAGTTGAAAGCAGATGCTGAACAAGTTCGTTTGGAACTCGTGCAACGGGTGGAGAACCTCACCAAAGATTGTGCTCTGTTCAGCTCAAAGCAGGCAGACAATGATAAGAATACGCAGTTGTTGCAGAAAGAGAGAGAGGGTTTGCTTCAGGAAATCCAAGAGCTGAAGGGAAAGGTACAATCAGTGTCGGAGGCCAAGAGGCTTCTAGAGGCTCAGGTTGAGGCTGCGACGGAAGAGCGTAATAGAGCCACTTCCAGCCAGGATGGCATCTCTAGACAGATTGTGGATCTTCAGACAAAGGTGTCCTCACTGACACAGGAAAACGCAAGGATGTGTACCGGCCTAGAAAGCGCAGACAAGGAAAAGAAAACCTTAACCCTGCAAGCAGGGGACTTGAGCACTCAGCTGAAGCTGGTTGAACAAGAGCATAGTTGTTTGGCAAAAGATAAAGAAGACCTATCATCTAAACTTGAGGAACTCCAAAAAAAGACCAGCTCCCTGTCTTCAGAGAAGGAAAATCTTTTAGCCGCACAATGTACGCTTCAGCAAGACGTATCTATGCTCCGCCTTAGCCAGGAGCGTAGTGAGGCAGAACACTCCAGACTCCTGGAGCAGGTAGAGCAGCTCAATGCAGCCAGGGAAAGGCTAGAGGCTAGTACCATGGTCCTACAAAACGAGAAAGGGCTCTTAGAAAATCAGTGCAAGAGTGTCACTGAGGAGGCGTCGGCGTCCGACTTGGCGAGGGAGGGAATAACCACCGATATGGCCGACCTGAGAGCTCAGAGGGATGCCCTGCAAACACAGAGGGACGAAGCCACCAACCAAGTGGCGGTGCTTGACGCCCAGCTCAAACTTGCTCTATCTAAGCAGCTTGAGGTATTCCTCTCCCCCCTATTGCAAAGTACGAAGTCACTAACACAGCCTTAGACCCCCACTCTTAACTGCATGCATGCCAGTTCCTTTTCCTTCCACTTTCCTTTCCCACTACCATCTTCTCATCCTTGTGCTAACCACCTCCGGGTAACTCTTAGTTCCCAGCATGTTACGACAGAAACACGCGGACACCTGTTGGCTCATAACCGAATCTAGAATCGGCATCTATCGCTAAGGGGTGTTTTGAAAAGCGGCAATTGCTCACAAATATCTGCATCAGTTGACTCAATCTGAAAGCAGAATCGATCTTAACAAACATAAAAAACTTTGAAAACCTGGTCAAACGTAAATTATTTGGACCAGAGGTACTTGGGAATGAGAAAAAGTACTCTGACACTTTATATCGGTTATGAGACCAAAGGTGACTATAGTCTTTTTCAATCTTTCTATTTATTTAACTATCTGTAATCTTTCTAGTTCTTACAATCATGATAAGGAAAAATTTCCCTTATTATGTCACATACACAAAAAGTAGCGTCGCAAAAGCACAATGCACGCCATTTAATTCACAATCCGATATAGGGGTTACGGTCAGTAGATAGTGATCACCAAATGGACACCAAATCTTTTCATATTTGCCCTCCACTGTTTTCAGTGCTGAGGATCAAACCTCTTTTCTGTGAAGGTTTTTAGTGAATGTTTCTACCCCCCCCCTGGACACGCTCTAGGCTGCAGATGCCTCTGGTAAGTCTGTGGAGTCCTTGGAGTGCCTGGCCAAGGAGAAGAACACTCTGCAGCAGGAGATGACCCAGGCCAAGGCGTCGCTGGGGGAGCTCCAGGTGTCCAAAAAGGAGATGGAGTCACAGGTAGCCGGGGTGCTCATTCATGTCAAATCTTGTATTTTCACTCTCATTTCTCAATCTAATTTGAGACATCAATTGGATTGATTTGATATTCTTGTAAGCTGTGTTGACCGAGTTTGTTCTTCTGGTGTTATGCAGTTTTGTCTAAGATAAAAACCATCTAGGGCTATTTTCAACTTTTGGTGGTGTTTGTTGTGTCTTGTCGTTTTAAATGCGGTTATGCTTTGACTTGTTTAGCTGGGCGTTTTGAAGCAGCAAAATACCAAGTATCAAGAAGATCTAAATGTATCGAGGGAGAAGCTTGGATCCGATGCTCAGAGAATCAAGACTCTCTCCCAGGAGATGTAAGTCATTTGGCGTATTTTTCTCTTAACTTGATCCTACCTTTTGTGCACGCTTATAAGTCATACGAGTGTGCCACGTCAGATTCAGCCATCGCTTGTAAGTACTGCAAATTGCCCAAAATGTTACGTAAACGAATGAGTTTCACCTGTTCGTATGTATGAGTGTGTCCTTCTAGTGCTGAATTGGCATCGATTACGCCATAATTTACGCCAAATACAAGGAAACGGGGGAGCTGTGCTTTTTCTGGATAAAAAGCATTATAATGTTTACATTTCTACGCCGATTTCAATGAGTCGTTTTTTTTAAGGGTTTATGATCTACTTTTTATTTTATTTTTTACTTTTATTTTTTATTTTTTTTTATTTTTTTTATATAAAATATATATAATATAAATATAAATACGACTCAGGTTGAGAAATGTAAACTTCTAGTGCTTTTATCCAGAAGAAGCGCAGCTTCACCCTTTATCTGTATTTGTTTACGTGCCTCTCCAATATGGCGGTGGTGTTGACGTATCTTAGCAACCGGCCAAAGCCGTCCATTACGGCGTCTATCTATATACATCTATGCAGAACAGTAGCTGACCAGTCATTAATAAAATCAGTTCAATGACTTGTTCTCGGTTGTTCAGACACGTTCAGAACCACTTTGTCGCTCCCCGCTGTGTGCGTGTGCTTGTAAAATGACATGTCATGAAATGATCTAACTGAAATGGAAAGAGTCTCTGTTTGTATGTTTGACTTCACATTTGGCTACTGTATTTCTGAGGACCCGATGAAGTCAATGCCAAGTGTGAAATTGTTTGGATGGGTGGTTCTCGAAAAACTTTGAAGCAGCCATACCAGAGGCCAAGCAATCGGCCGTTCAGACCAGGCACGTTTAGGACGGGCACTGCACTAGTATTTTAAAACGACTGACATGCCCAGCAGTTACACCCAGTAGATGTCAATCAAACTGCTCATACCATATTACTGCAAAGCCCAGTCAATCCTGGAAAAATCTCTGATGAGCAAATATAGCAGTGTGTAAACAACATTTTATCACAGTAAATAAATAAAAATTCCTACAAACTTTGATGGATGACTAATAACATCAACTTTGAATTTATGAACAAATTTCCCTGTATGGATGGATGAGTGACTGAAGAATAGGCTCACAACGCAGGACTGTTTGGGTAAATGCACAGAGTGCAGCGCCCAAAGAACTGCGGTATACCGTGGCACACCTTAGAGACTAAGGGATAGAAGTTGAATCTTAGAGTTGTGTCGTCTGAAAGTTTGCAGGCAAGATTAAGCAACACACAAACTAGGAAGCACACACACCTCAGATAAACCCAGACACATATCTACAGCCATGTATCCATGTAGCCAAGAGCTGAATAGCCACAATCTTGAATAAACAAGACTTGGTGAAACATAGCCCGTGTCTGCATTCTAACCAATGCTCACTCAACGCTTACGAAGCCTAGTAATCAGTCTAGAGCCTCGGCAACAAAAATATATTAAGCTTATTCTTATTAATACTATTATGATTATGATAATTGTTGTATAATGGAAATAGCCAATACAATTATCTTCATCTGACAGTGAAATCCCACTGCAAAACAGTATAATTTTAACATCATTATACATAGGACAAGTAAAAACATTATTTAACCATAATCATTAGTCAAAGCCATGCAACAGGAATCACTTGGCCACGTTATTTGTTTTGCCTCAGCCAACCCGAAGTGACTCGTACGACAAGTCTCGACAACGCGTAGATTCATCGTAGATAGCATGATAATGGTGTTTATTATCCGTTTTCTTACCCCATATAAGTTAGGAACATATTATGATGTCTCTTTGTGTGACATGGATGTGTGTCTGTGTCTAGTGAGGACCTTAAAGACAAGTCTACCTCACTGGAAGCCTTGCAGGAGGAGAACCACAGGCTGAGCCAGCAGTTGGAGAACAACCAGCAGAAGAACAGTGACCTCATGCAGGTGCAGATCCTCAATGACAAGGTGAGGAGGACCACAATCATTCCACTTCATTCCACTACATTTTAAATCATAGAATGACACGACATAACATGCTTGTACTTCCACATTTTAAATCATAAAATGGTGCAACATAACATGCTTGTACCGCAACGTTTTAAATCATAGAATGACACAACATAACATGTATTTTGTATTATCTTTCTTTCTAGCTGGAGGGTGATCACTCTCTGCTCAAAAAGAAGTTTGATGAGCTAAAGCAAAGGTGAGGGCGTAATTTAAAGATTAAGGGAAGTTTTGGTCATGGATTGCTTTAAACGTTTTTAACAATGCCTGCATTACCTGACATTATTTTTGTCTCCTGCCTTTAAAGCTTGCCAAACAATGTCATAAGGTATACTTTTTTTCAATATGGTAATGCACCTGTTTTAGATACATTACATGTATTTATGCATTCTACATATTGGCACGTTTTTCATAAATACCGGCATGCTCATGCCATCCCACTACCTGGTCTCTGTCTTGCTGGAATTGTCTTTTTTTTATATCAATGTTTTTCTATTGCCAGAAACAAGAACATTTTGTGTTTTTATTTTAAGTATAAAATCCATATTATGCAACAAAGGGTCGCGTCCCCCCTCTCTCTTGGCCTCTGTCTCTCTCTGTATCCTTCTCTCTCTCTGTATCCTCTCTCTCTGTATCCTTCTCTCTCTCTTTATCCTTCTCTCTCTCTGTACCCTTCTCTCTCTCTGTATCTCTTCTGTCTCCTTCAGACTGCCTCTCTTGTTCCGTCCCCTCTCTCCACTCTCCCCAACACTGGCCCCTGTCCCCCTAGCGATCTTCTGTAGCCTATCCTAACAGTCATCGTGTGTTTCCACAGTGGCCCTTGTCCCCCTAGCGATCTTCTGTAGCCTATCCTAACAGTCATTGTGTGTTTCCACAGTGAGAGCACCTTAAAGAAGCAGCTGGACAAGGAGAAGCGGTCTTCTGGGGGGCCTGGCAAGCATTCCACCCAGAAGGCCAGTGCCTTAAACTCAGAGAAGGAGCTGGAGGCCCTGAGGAAAGAGGTGACAGTCAGACGCATCCTTCATCCATGGATCATCAATTTGTATTTTTTGTCCTTTTATATTTTGGTTTGGCTCATGAAGGATATGGCAGCAGCTTTACATATCCAAGTTGAACAGTGGTCAGATTACTATTTCATTCTAAGTTTTGCAGTGCTCAAACAAGACTGCCAGTCTTTAGAGAAGTTATTAGACAAGAAGTGGTCCATCTGTAGAAGAAGAGCTGAACAGCTGCATCCTATTGGTTCTCTGTGCAGCTAGCGGTGTTGCGTGGAGAGAGCTCCAAAATGAAGAGTCTGCAGGATACTGTTAAGGCCCTGGAGAAGGAAAAGGCTGGCCTCCAGGGACAGATCCAGGTCCTGGAGGAGGACCGCGCAGCAGCACCACACACCCTACAACCCTCAGGTAACACCCCCACTTCCTCCCCTAACGAACCCAACTCCTGCCAATCAAACCTCAGGTAACACCCCCCACTTCCTCCCCTAACGAACCCAACCCCTGCCAATCAAACCTCAGGTAACACCCCCCACTTCCTCCCCTAACGAACCCAACCCCTGCCAATCAAACCTCAGGTAACACCCCCCACTTCCTCCCCTGAAGAATCTAAGCCCTGCCAATCAAACCTCAGGTAACCCATCACATTTCCTCCACTGACGAACCTAACTCCTGCCAATCAAACCTCAGGTAACACCCCCACTTCCTCCCCTGAAGAACCCAACCCCTGCCAATCAAACCCCAGGTAACACCCCCACTTCCTCCCCTGAAAAACCTAAGCCCTGCCAATCAAACCTCAGGTAACCCATCACATTTCCTCCACTGACGAACCCAACTCCTGCCAATTAAACCTCAGGAAACACCCCCACTTCCTCCCCTGAAGAACCCAATCATTTGGGTTAATTTTCACCCCATAGTGTCTCATCTTTGGGCACAGGTATGAATCAGCGCCGCTGGATTTCACAAATACAACATGCAAAAGTGAATGTGTGTTTGATGTGTTTATGTAACCTTTTTAACGTATGTTACCTTTCCAGGGAATGCGGTTGTGGACCAGTTGAGGGCGGACACAGAGATGGCAGAGAGCCAGGTATATCTTGCAACTTTTGACAGCTTTTTGTAAAATGGAGACCATTTTTTAAATATTGGTGGATCTAAATCTATTTACATTTAATAGGTATGATTCCAATCAGGGTAAAAATGTTATGCTGGCATATTTTATAAAGCGTCTTCAGCTGCTTCTTTAAACACGAGCGTGTCTAGGGTTTGTTCTGGAACGTTTCCGACATCCAGCATGTAGCATTAGAGCCGTCGCCTTCTTATGTTGATATCTGGACTTTTTTGTCTTTTCTCCCTCTCCTCTCGTCCCTACTGCTCGTCACTACTCTGCCATCAGGCTGCGGTTTGTTACTGTTTTACTCATCCGCTTCACAAATACAAAATGTTCCCCACCCGTCTTGTGTTCTGTTTGTCATGAAGGCTCATGTCACACTGGTGCCATTCCTGTCTGTAGTCCATCCCATCATGTTTTATCATGCTCTTTAATCTTGTATGTTTCTCTTCTTAGGCTTATATGTTTAGTTAGTTAGTTAGTTAGTTAGGTTTGTCTTTGATCTTGTGTTTTGAGGAACGTTAGAGGGGTTGATGTTTCTATTTGTATCTTAGCGTTTGGGTTTGATGCCAGGCACGGTGGTGTTTAACTCCGGGCACCAGGTTTAATGTCAACGGGGTTAGTCGTTCCACATGTCGGATGTGATCATGCTCTCTCACCAGCTGGGGATATACTGTATTGGTCTGTATTGGTCTGTATTTGTGGTTTTTGCGAATGTTTTGTTATGATTGTTGACGGCGCTTTGGTTTTCGTTTACAGATCCAGTTCCTAAACTCCGTAATCGTGGACCTCCAGCAGAGAAACAACGAACTCAAGGAGAAGCTGGAGACGCTGGCCACCGCCGCCCTCAATGGGAACAACTCCAGCGAGCTGGATAACTACGACAGGTGAGCACTCGCCTCTCAAAGAGCCCACGCAGGCGGCCGTCCCCGGTTAATTCATGCAGGGAAAGTACGGAGCGCGATGAAGGAAGTAGTAGTCTGCTGGTTTTTGTAGTCCGACGTGCACGCACACAAAGCAAAATGTTTTACTAGAATCAACTTGTGGTAAGACAAACGCCAGAGCTAGAATGAATAGCAAGTAGAAATCGCAATGTCGAGTGTCAAGGCTTGAGACCGGTTTTTTTTACGTTAATTTATTATTTCCGTGGCAGACTCCGTTTTCTATAGTATGCGGTCCTTCGAATGTAAAACTATAACAAAATGATAAATCTACGGCCCATCCTTCCTGATGTAGCAGGGTGTCGAGTGTGTGTGGTTGACGGCTGGTTAAAGCAGCCTCACCTGGCCCGGGTCAGGTTTATTGAGCTCTCGGGCTGGGCTAGGACTCATTCACACCAAATCAGGCGTTGCAGCGATTACCGCAAACATACTTCCTCCCACACAGGAATAAAGTGAGTGTGGCAACCTGCAAGTGGCTCTTCGAGGGCTGACATATGATTCACACTGGATGTTGTAATGCTGACGTGTTGACGTGTTGGTCTCCACCCTTCCTCCCACTGCAGCTCCAACAAGGAACCGGTCAAGAAGAAGGTTCCACCCCGGTTGTTCTGCGACATCTGTGACTGTTTCGACCTGCACGACACCGAGGACTGCCCCACCCAGACACAGATGCCCGACTCCCCACCACACAGCACCTACCACGGCAGCAAGGCCGACGAGCGGCCCTACTGTGACATCTGCGAGGCGTTCGGCCACGCCACCGACTCCTGCAACGACGACCAGACCTTCTGAGGGTCCTCCGGGTCCCCATGTGACCACAATTACTATATTTGCACATTAATTGTTTTGCAG
>OOFG01107437.1:0-12473 GCA_900323295.1 Molva molva
CTCCTGAAAGATGCAGAGCCAGAGAAAATAGTATCGCACAGAGGGAGAGAGAGCGGGAAGGGGTGAGAGAGAGAGAGGAGAGAGAGACAGAGAGAGATAAACAATGAGGAAAGAAGGTCTTTCAGTTCTTGGCTAAGTTCCTCCACACCACAATGGCTGAAGGAGCTCCCACTGCACAGGGTTCTGGCAGGACTGTTCTCCTTTACAGGATGGTTCTCCTTTACAGGAACGTGGAGACCGATCTCTTCTGGTGGCAGGTCCGGACCGTACATGAGATGACCCTTCTACCTTATACTGAACTCTACCCTCTCTACCCCACCCCACCCAACCCTCCAAGAAAAGCTCTAAGACTGACTGAAGGTTTAACTAAGTAGACTGAAATGTACACAGCTGTGACCACCCAGGTTCACTCCAGGTTAAATACTAATTAATGACAACTTACTAACCAACAAATGACTGCAAATCAAATGCACAACGGTTGACATTGTGTGTCTCCATACCGATGAGGAAGTCTGAAGTGCTGTGCTTCTCCAGGAAGGTGTGCAGGTGGTACCACAGCTTGGGCACCCAGTCCAGCACCCGGATGAGGTCCTCGTTGGTCAGGTTCCTCTCGTCCTCTGACTCCATCAGCTTCCTGTGGAGGTAGCGCACCAGGAAGCCGTTGGCCGGCTCTACGTTGTTGGAGAACGTCACCATCCTGGTGTCACATGGGAGGAGAAGCAAAACTTTATTATTTACACAGAACACAACATGTACTATTAACGTAGTTAAGAGACTGTCACCATGCTGGTGTCATGGAAGGAGTTTATAACAGCTTATTATTTAAATAGAACATAACATGTACCATTAACATTGTTGGAGAACAACCTTTTTATTTACATAGAACACAACATGTACTATTAACATTGTTGGAGAACGTCCTTATTATTTACATAGAACATAACATAACATGTACTATTAACGTGTTGGAGAACGTCCTTATTATTTACATAGAACATAGCATAACATGTACTATTAACGTGTTGGAGAACGTCCTTATTATTTACATAGAACATAGCATAACATGTACTATTAACGTGTTGGAGAACGTCCTTATTATTTACATAGAACATAGCATAACATGTACTATTAACGTGTTGGAGAACGTCCTTATTATTTACATGTACTGTACTATCAACCCCAGCCAGGACATTCAGGATCCAGGTGGGAGAAACACAGGATTACACTAAAGTGGTGCAGGTCTCATGAACTGCAATCATTTATGGTTTATACACATATTCGTTCATAAAGTCTATGATAATAATGTCACATATCACTTTTGGTGAAAACACAGAAGCGTTTCCTCATGTTGAACCTCTTACCTAAAGCTGAGATGAAGGCTGTTGTTAGCGGTCATCTTCACCGGCTGATTGCTTGTCCCGATAATGTAAGGACTGTTTAAACAAACATATCACATGTTAGTATATATTATTATCAGAAAATGTGTGCAAATTAGTAATTTAACGTTATGACAACGGTTTTCACATAATATAAGACCAGTATATAGGGAACATACCATTTATGATATTTGCAGGTGAGCGCAGTCTATAGGGAACCTACCATTTATGATATTTGCAGGTGAGCGCACCATTCACCAGCTCACTGATGGAAATCGGATCGTTGATGTCATCCAGGATGATCACCAACGGTATTTCCGATGTGCTCGTTTCCCGGTCAATTTGATTGGCCAGGTTAGATAGGTAGAGCTGTAGGTCCTGATGAGGAAGAAGACCAAACCAAAGACTTGAGAAACAATATCGAATAACACGCCAAGATCATTAACATGAAAACAAACTCAACCTTTCCCATGAAGCCCCTCCCCCCGAGGCTGTGATTGGCCGGCTCACCTTGCAGGACTGGCGGTGCATGTTGAAGGTGACCACGATGCCGGCGCCCACCTCACGGGCGCTGCGCTCCACCAGGTACTCGGCCAGGCGCGTGGTGAGGTAGGACTTCCCCGTGCCGCTGGGCCCGGACAGGATGATGCGCCGGTGCTTCAGCAGCAGGCTGATGTAGTGCTGCATCATCGTCTTGGGGATCAGGGTCTCGAAGACCAGGCTGTCCACGCACTTCTCCTTCAGACCTGGACCCAGGGGAGAAGGTTCTTAGACATGAGAGCATCAAACTGTCCACGTACTTCTCCTTCAGACCTGGACCCAGGGGAGAAGGTTCTTAGACATGAGAGCCTCAAACAGACCAGGCTGTCCACGCACTTCTCCTTCAGACCTGCACCCAGGGGAGAAGGTTCTCAAACATGTTTAGACGGCCGTTCCCACCGTGGTTGTCTCCAACCCCGAGGCTGTGTAGACTCTTAGGCCTCGTCCATACATATATGGGTATTTCTAAAAACATAGTATTTTTTCTGTGTTTTCGGTGGAGTTTTAAAGTGGTGTATTTGTATGGACCGGTGAAATGGAGGTTTCGCAAAACGATGACATCATGACCTCGGTTTACACGTGGCGATTGTTGTGTCACACTTTGAGCATGTGGCCGAAACCTTGGACAATGGCGGACTACCCGTGTGTTGACGGCTAGTACTGCTAGGTTTAATGTTTACAAGTCAACCGAGCGTTACTTCCTCATTAGCCAGCTGTGTGTGTGGTTGTTGTGTCGTCCCCTACAGGCTGGGCATGCTTATGTAAGCGTTATTGATCGTTTTGCCGTTCTCTAGCTGACGGAGATATTTTGTATAACACGTTTGGGTGTGGCATCTTTTTAAAACAGAAGGGGGAAAGAAACGTTTTCATAGACGAGTGGACGAAGTCTTAAAGAAGGTTGCGTCTCAAAGCATGAGTCTGTTCACACACACTTATCCTTCTCCTCCTTCACCATGAGTTTGAGGGACCCAAGGGACCTAAAAACCAGGCTGTCAACACGCCTTTCCTTCAGACCTGCCCAAAGGTTAGAGAACACTTCTTCACTTGCACAAGAGGTGTAGAGAAGGTTAGGAAAGGCCCTCAGAAATGTTAAACACGAGGCCATCCACACACTTCTCCTTCAGACCTTCTTCAGGGGGGTTAGGTTCTCAGACATTAGACTTCAAACACGGGGTCATCTGGACACTTGAAACCAGGAGCAGGGGTGAGAGGAGGCCCTCGAATATTAGGACCTCAAACTCTCCACACGTCCCCTTCAAACCTTCACTAGGACCTCAAACTCTGCACACCTCCCCTTCAAACCTTCCAGAGGTGAGGGCAGGTCCTTAGACAGGCCACTGGGCTATAATAAACTATTGGAAGAATGAAGGTATGGAAAGTTGCAAAGTGACAAATGCCAACCAAGAATTCAGACACGCGTAGGCATGCACACATGTGCACAAGCCACCCACGCAAGCACTGCATCTATACAGCAGGGTTACGATCGCCGTGCGATGCCCAGCATGTACAACATGACAGTACAAAGAGCATGTTCTGTAGGGTAGATATCCATCGCCTCTCCCATCCATCATAAACAACTCAAGAGTTCTAACGGCGTATTCTCAAAATAGTTTCGGATCAAGCACCCGTCGTCCTCTCCCTTCGCAGCAGTATTAGGTGTCACCACTGCCATTGCCCCTTTACCGCCCCAGGGGTCTGGATGTGGAGGGGTGGGTGGGACCAGCTGGGTCTGCCTGCCTGCAGCACAGGGCAGCAGAGGGGATCATGTTACCCAGGATCCCGTCTGCTACGGCCCCCCGCTCGCCCAACAAGCCCTCCCCTGCATACCGGCTGGCCAGGGCTGGGAGGGGCCCACTGCCACTCAGAACCTCCCTCTCTGGGGAGCTCCACTGGTCCTGCACGGCTTTACACTCACTAATGGTCTCCACATACGTGCTGAGCCCCACACTGGGCCCCCGTACAGAAGACAGACCTTCTGCATTAGTACTAAGAGGCTCTAGTCTGACGGTCTAACGGGGGAGACCCGCTACGAGGGTTCAATGACAGATGGAGGAAAACCCGATGAGTGTGAGTGCAGAGTCTTGGCTCTCTGAGAAGGACACGGACAGGTGCAGCTGTAGTTGGTCTGATGATGAGGTCCCCACGTGGATTAGCACTTCTTAGAAGTCTAGAAACAGGCTTCTAAACGCCTCTAAGAAGACACGGCCACACTGTTCTAGCTGGCAAAAGATGCATGGACACCTAACGACAATACCACTATAACTAAAAAAACACTGATAAGGTCAACGACTAAACCATGTACAGCATGAATACCTACAAAACTAGTAAGCAACCGCAAATCATGAATAACTAAAACCTTGTAAAAATATACTCTGCAGAGTTAAAATCATAACTTTCAACCATAATATAATATGATGTTCCCCCTCCCCATAATGAATCATATAACAGAAGTAATTCTTCTTATGGTTACCTTTTAAAAATAATGTAAAGAATATGCTTTATCGGACAAAAATGAAACTATAAAACTACTATTTTCATGTAGCTATAAAACCAATACACAAGTAGGGAAGGAACACAATCAGGGTTTGCATCAAGATAAATTCACAGGTGTCCAAAGAACAAACAATGTAAATAAGTTATATCTGTACACGGCCCCACGGACCTTTGAGGGCCACGGTGATGCTGGTGGGGCCCCTGGACATGCAGCGGGAGGGCTGGTTCTCAGGGGCCTCCCCTCCCAGGACCCTCTTGATGTGTCCCATGTTGTAGCTGTAGATGGAGTCTGTGGACAGGCCCAGGCTGGCGGTAGGGTCCACCTTGGCGATGTACACCTGGAGCACAAACAACATGCTAGCATGAAGATGTGGGGATCTAAACACGTCTAAAATGTATATTTATTCTGTTTTTCATATCATTGATGCAGACTGGATTTAGCACTGTAGGCATGCAAAGGTAGCCACCTTTCTAAGTAGTATTAATTCTCCAGATTCCCTATTTAGTCATTTGGCAGACACTTTTATCCAAAGGGACTACAGTTCCAGTGAATACATGTAACCAAGAAGCAAGAAGCTTGCAAACATCGGGGATCAAACCCAGAACTGTAACCACTAGCACGTCCTGATGACATGCTGATCTTGGCTGGATCTCTAAGATGTTGACAACACCCTACCCAGCATTCATCCACAGTGTCGCTTTGCCTCACCTTAAAGGCCTGGCTGACGGCTGAATCCAGCATCGACCAATCCATGCGCCCGTTCACTCTCACGGTACCAACGAAGAAGTCCTGCTGCTTCACCTCCTGTGAAGACGACCCATGAAGACGCTTGCGTTACCAATCACACTCAGGTGGAAGGAGGTTTGAAACACATTAACGGTAGCCTGGGAGACCCCTGACCTCCTTGAAGACCTGCAGGTCAGCCACACAGACCACCACGCGCACCCGGTGGTCGTCTCTCTGCAGAGAGGAGCTGACGGAGTCCGCAGGGAAGAAGACATCTGGGGGTAATCCATACAGAGTATGAGGAGAGGAGGTGCAAAACAGGCTGCATCTTAGGGAATATTCACACGTCTGACACATAATTAATTAACAACACAGACTTATGTCAACCCATCTGACACATTATTGATCAATAAATGAATTTAAACAAAACTTTAATGTTCCACAAACTACATCACTATTAAACCTCTGCACTATTTCTTCAGGATTAACTTTATCGTCCCTACGATAAAGACGGACAGGACTAACTCAGGAACTACGGACGAACTCTAACAGACGGACGGAAGGCGTCCGATCGGACAGTGCAGGCGTCTCCTCCTGTGGGGTCCTCCTGGTGGACCAGACGCTACCTGAGCAGGAGCTGTCGCTGAGCCCTCTGCTGTAGCTCTTGGGCAGGTGCGCCGCCACCGACTGCCGCGGCGACGTGCCCCCCATGGCGGTGAGGCCCGAGGACTGGGAGGCCGAGCTGGAGGGCCCCGCCGAGGGGGTGGGCGACGGGGGCCCGCCCGTCTTCAGCTGGTCGTTCTCCGCCTTCAGGTTCTCCACCGTCCTCTGTGGATCACACACACACCAGGGGCGCGTTCCAATAGCCGTGCTGCAGCGATTCCACTCACACTCGTTTCCTTAATCTCCTAGATGATCTCCTTGATCCGCATTGTACCAAACAATATGTGGAAGGCTAGAGAAGAAGCCCGAGAGCGGTGTCTGAAGCAGATTCAGACCGAGGAAACATCTGAGGACCCTTCACAGGAAGCGTGAGTGTTTCCAACTACACCATTAGACATAAGGCCATAGCTCAGGTCTGAAGGTTGTGATTGGTCCAGAACATCAACATGTGATGTGGTTGTAGATCACTGCTACTGCTCATCTCCACCAGGGTATCCGAGCAACAGGCAAGGAGGATGTTTATCCAAACCAGTATTCATTGTTTCATCATTTCTACAAGGTAAATATGAATACTGAATCTGCAGGTGAGTCATTTCTAAACTACCCTTCCACCCCGCGACTTCCAAACCATCTTCCTCACAAACAATCCCCGACTCTTCCCCCTAGCAGGTCAACATGAGAGTGTGTGTGTGTGTGTGTGTGTGTGTGTGTGTGTGTGTGTGTGTGTGTGTGTGTGTGGAGGAGGGGTGGTGACCCCACCTGCATGCTGGTCATGGCTTCCTGCAGCTGCTCCAGCTGGTGGGCGGAGCTCAGCGCCTCCAGCCGGATGTCGGTCAGCTTGCGCTCCTTCTCCCAGAGCTCCGAGCGCAGGGTGGACACCTCCTTCTCCTCCCCCGGCTCACCCTCCTCAGCCAGGCTGGGGTCCGCCGTGCCACACGAGATGGAGGAGAGGAGACAGGACCAGTTAGCATCACTGGTTCAGAGGACCGTTTGAAATAAAAACAACTAAAATCGATCGAAATCCTGGTACTTAAGAAAAAAAACGAATTAAAAGGAATTAGGTTCTTAACGTCCAACATTACGTTCCTTGTCCCTAATTAAGGTATAAATATATAACTAGAAGGTTTGAAACTGAAAGTGAAAGTACAAAGCGGTGAAGTGTGTGTGTGTGTGTGACTCAGGGCTGTACCAAGTAGACGAGGCGGAGGCGGACATCTTGAGGGACGGAGGAGAGACGTCTCGGGCGTGGCGTATCTTAGGGGAGGAGGGGGCCGAGGTCTCTGGGGTGGAGATCTCCTCGATGTCGGCGTAGGACATGGCCAGCTTGGAGCCCTTCTTGCTGAAGGCCTTGTTGAAGGAGCTCCGCAGCTGCCAGGAGAGGACCAAACAGGCGGGTCATGAGAGATGCTACGGACGACAGGGCTGGGGTACAGGGCTCTCTCACCGCGCGCTGGGGTTTTGTGGAAGGCTGCTATAAGGAAGTCATGAGTGAATTTGGTTACATGAAAGGTGCTGACGTTATTTCAATTTCTTTATTATTATTATTACTTTTTTTACCAAATTGTAGTTATTATCCCAAATTCTGTGGGTTCAAATAAACCCTTATATTATATTCCCAGCATGATGGTGAGATCCCGTCCTCTCAGAAGCATCAGTGCTTCCTTTTTAAAATAAAGAAAGTGAGCTGAGTACGTCTACCTCAGCCGGTGTGGGGATCAGATTGCATGTTACTGAATAATCATGAATAGTCTTAGTCAGCACAGAGCAGAGCCAACAGACATGGAACAATAAAGCTTATTCAAACCGTTAGTAATGCCCAGCCAAAGAGTCCAGCCCATGTCAAGATGTTTATGATTCATACTACAGTCACCGAGCTGAAACAGGCTCGGCAACAAACAATAACACACAACCTACAATGGAGAGCTAACTAAAACATGAACTATGACATGGAAACAGTCTGACCTGCAAGTGTGACACATGAATGGAGATGAGTGCTCTGGTGAAGAGGCTGGTGGTGTGATTCACAACCTTGGGGTCAGGACCTCATGTTGCCTGAACTGCGTATGGGGTCCTGGGAGATTGCTCACTCATCAGCTAGCTATATAAGATGGTGAATTGTGTATTAGGTTTCTATTGGGCTGTTGTTCAAAAGGTTCGAAAGGTCCCATAAACGTCCCATATGTACAGACCGATGCCTAACGATAAGTTAGGTTAAGTTAAGTTACTACTCCTTACTACTTAGGCTGCCCTGATGCACAAACATGACGCTCCCTGGGACACTGATATCTCCAGAAGACGCTGAGGGTCAAAATGATACGAGGGAAATCCCCAAAATTGGATGGGTCGCAAAAATGGTCAGGCCTAGAAAATGGGGTCACGAGCCAGGAAAGGTTGAGAAGCACTGGGTTAGAGACGGGAGTAGGCAGGGTTAGGAGGAGTTAAGATCCAAGACACTACACGACTTACCTCAAACACCTAAAACAAAGAGCAGGGAAGCATGAAGGAGAGATGAGAGGCACACTTAAAAAACACAACCAGGACAGGAGGAAACAACGGTTCACGCTTCACGCCACCGTTGCACATGCGGGACCACGGGTCGTATTCACATGGCGGCAATCTTGGTGCCATCTTGGTTCCAAGAACTAGCTGGTCAGGGCTGCTAGTGTTCAGAACCAAGATGGACGCCAGGCGAATGAGGTCAATAGCAGGAGAGAGGGCTGCTTTCGTCAACTGAGAGACAATTAGGTAAAAATGTATAAATTCTACACAATAACGTATATTTACATGATACCAAAGCGATCATCATCCCAAGTGTAACTATATTTAGATGTCAACATAGAATATTTATTTTTAATATTTTTTTGTAATTTATGTTCCGGGGCCCTGAATTGCACACTCAGGCTATCTGTGGGAAATGCCACATTAATTATGAACGAGAAACCGGAGCCCAGCGGTCATAACAGCTAATCGATAACTCTGAGTGTCGGTTAATCTATATCAAACACCAGAGAGATAAGGCGCTGATTGGATTACGGAGTCGCAGACTGTCGTCTGGCAGTTTCCTGTGGTGTTCAACATAACCGATCCTGTCTGGGTCCTTCGGAGACAGCTATTCTGACCCAGGCATATTTCATTTAATAAGCCATACTTCCCACAAGTTCTGCACAGAACGCACCACCTGTAGAGCTTACCCTGACGCGTGGGGCGATAATTGGGGCTACGGCTCGCGAGCGTTAAGCACTCAAGAGTGGGCTCTGGGATTTCTTCCTGTCACATGGGTCTTGCTTCATGACCTCACTTTATTGTATCGACCATCGGACCAATCGCGCGGTCGGCGTCAACGATTGACTCGGGCAACGCGGTGCTCCCGAGCGACATTAGCGCGGGCATTAGCCCTTTAATTATTTATTACAGAAACGGGACACATTCACGCGTTAACGCAAGGGGCTTGGACGGGCACGTCGGCGTTGGAGTGTGTGTCGAGTGTGAGTGGGGGAAATGGTCAGGGGTGTTTTAGATTTGATGTGTGGGATGGGACGGTTGGGACGGTTGGGACGGTTGGGACGGTTGGGACGGCTGGCGGCCATCTTGTCCTCACCCAGCTCTTCTTCTTCTTCTTCTTGGCCTCCTGCTCCTTCAGGCTGCCCATGCTGGAGTGGCTGGTGATGCTGTTCAGACTGGTGATGCTCTCCGACGAGTTCTGACGCCTGATCTCCAGCTCTGCCCAACACAACACAACACAACTTTATCGTCCAACCAAGCCTGGACAATGTCACACAAACACAACACAACACAACATTATCGTCCAACCAAGCCTGGACGATGTCACACAAACACAACAGTAAAGAACACAACTTTATTGTCCAACTAAGCCTGGACAATGTCACAAAAACAGAACAGAACAGAACACAACTTTATCGTCCACCCAGGCATGGACAATGTCTCCAAAAACCAGGTCAAAGCAGATTGCATCACATTCAAGAACAGTGAACCCAAACTCATTAGAAGCAGACATCAAATTAGCTTGACATCATCTAAATTCATTGTTGTTTGGATGTAAATAATGATGAATTAAAAAGAAAAATAATAACAAAACAATAATAAAATGATATATAATAATAATGAAAAAAAGACAAGTAATAACAAAAAAATAAAAGGAACACTACAATAATATCACTACGTAAACATGATGTTGTGTAGAGAGGCTGAGCCTAGGGCCTGGGTCACAGGTCATCGGGTCCCACCTTGTGGGGCCATGTCCGGGTGACTCAGGGCCCCCTGGATGATCTCCTGGGCCTCTGTGTTCTTGGTCTTCAGGATCTCGATGGTCTCCTTCAGCTCGCTGAGCTCGGACTCCTGCAGGGGCGACACACCGGTCTGTAGGGTCACATGAACCAAGACTCAGTAAGGGCCAGGAGGACATGGATCAAGACTCAGTAAGGGCCAGGAGGACATGGATCAAGACTCAGTAAGGGCCAGGAGGACATGGATCAAGACTCAGTAAGGGCAAGGAGGACATGGATCAAGACTCAGTAAGGGCCAGGAGGACATGAACCAAGACTAAGTAGGGGGTCGGGAGGACATGAATCAGGACTCAGAGGGGGCCAATCAAGACCCAGTAGGGGCCGGGAGGACATGATCCAACACTCAGTAGGGGACCGGGAGGTGCAGAGAGACGGGCAGGGGGCCAGGAGGACATGAATCAAGACTCAGAGGAGCGACGGGCAGGGGGTGGACAACATTCCCACACGGTTTAGGAAGGGGCTGAGCGCCGTGAAGCACCACTCCAGCCAGATTCCTTGTGAACCTAAGAAGGTGGAATGTGTGTATGTGATCTCTTCTGAGGGCCCAGGTTACTCAAGGCCGCGCTCGCTAGAGCCACCCTATCGATGTGGCGGCACGACGGGCCACAATGTTGGGTGAATGCTACTGTATGGACTTCATGTTTGTAGACTTGAATTTATAAATTCATATTTTAACATTTTAAATGTATATATTTATTAGGAATTTTTAGTGACAGTGAACCATCGACTAACACACCTTGTGTTTGGGATAGACAGTAAACTATAGACTAACACACCTTGTGTTCGGGATAGACAGTAAACTATAGACTAACACACCTTGTGTTCGGGATAGACAGTAAACTATAGACTAACACACCTTGTGTTCGGGATAGACAGTAAACTATAGACTAACACACCTTGTGTTCGGGATAGACAGTAAACTATAGACTAACACACCTTGTGTTCGGGATAGACAGTAAACTATAGACTAACACACCCTGTGTTTGGGATAGACAGTAAACTATAGACTAACACACCTTGTGATCGGGATAAACAGTAAACTATAGACTAACACACCTTGTGTTCGGGATAGACAGTAAACTATAGACTAACACACCTTGTGTTCTGGATAGACAGTAAACTATAGACTAACACACCTTGTGTTCGGTATAGACAGTAAACTATAGACTAACACACCCTGTGTTCGGGATAGACAGTAAACTATAGACTAACACACCCTGTGTTCGGGATAGACAGTAAACTATACACTAACACACCTTGTGTTCTGGATAGACAGTAAACTATAGACTAACACACCTTGTGTTCGGGATAGACAGTAAACTATAGACTAACACACCCTGTGTTCGGGATAGACAGTAAACTATAGACTAACACACCCTGTGTTCAGGATTGACAGTAAACTATAGACTAACACACCTTGTGTTCGGGATAGACAGTAAACTATAGACTAACACACCTTGTTTTCTGAAGAGTCAGACAGAGTCTGTAGGCGGGCTGTCATCAGGGCCAGACTCTGCTCGAACGCTGCAACCAAATTAGCCTTCGGGGAGAGAGAGAGAGAGAAAGAGAGAGAGAGAGAGAGAGAGAGAGAGAGAGAGAGAGAGAGAGAGAGAGACTGTAATGACTGTCAATGACTGTAATTATGGGCCACACTGATGGGCGTGTCTGTGAGGTTCATGGCACATCAAAATACTGTCTTTCTCTCCGTCGGCAGAGAGGAGCAGGTGGAGTGGATAATGGAGAGAGAGAGGGAGAGGGAGAGGGAGAGAGAGAGAGAGAGAGAGAGAGAGAGAGAGAGAGAGAGAGAGAGAGAGAGAGAGAGAGAGAGAGAGAGAGACAGACTGTGAGAGAGAGAGACAGAGAGGGGGGGGGGAACAAATGAGAAATACAGCAAAACAGAAAGAGAGAGCAGAATGAGCTCACCACACAGACAGAATAACGACAAGAGAGAGAAATAGTGACGTGTAACTAATGGGGAAACAGGAGAAGGAAGAGAGAAAACAGAAGAAGAAAAGGGCATTTTAAAAGGTGTTTAAAGTGTCACAGACCATAAGAAGAGGGATGGATTGACGGATGATGGATGATGGATGGATGGATGATGGATGGATGGATGATTGACGGATGATGGATGATGGATGGATGATGATGATGGATGGATGATGGACGGATGGTGGATAAGGTGTGCATTATGCTTCAGATAATGGGGATAGACTAGAGTGATGGGGACAGTGAAAATGTACTTTAGTGTATTGTCTAACTGAGAAAGCTGACACACACACACACACACACACACACACACACACACACACACACACACACACACACACACACACACACACACACACACACATACACATACACACACACACA
>OOFG01107439.1:0-10054 GCA_900323295.1 Molva molva
CATTAAAGGGCACACTTCATTTTCTGCGTAAAAGGTTATCGGCTGGCAAATAGTCGCTCACATACACACACATACATGCACGAACACGTGCACACACATACATGCACGAACACGTGCACACACATACATGCACGAACACGTGCACACACATACATGCACGAACACGTGCACACACTTACATGCACGAACACGTGCACACACATACATGCACGAACACGTGCACACACATACATGCACGAACACGTGCACACACTTACATGCACGGACACGTGCACACACAGAGCCACCTGGAACATCATAGCTCACTATTCTCCCTTCCTATCTCCTCTTCTCCTATCCTCTCCTTGAAGTTGGGGTTAGAGGTTATAAGGTTAGAGGTAAGGGGTTAGGGGCTAGAGGTTAGAGAGTTAGGAGGCTAGAGGTGAGAGGTAAGCAGTTAGGGGTCTAGGGTTAGTACTTCTTGGTTAGGGTTAGTGTAGGATAGCGGTAGGGGTAGTATTTCTTGTTCCTGAGATATCGGGTATTTGCAGACGGCAGCTCCAGTTCATGTTTAACACCCCAGCAGGAAATTAATGGAAATTATTGGTATGAAAGTTTCCACGAAGTCCCAGCCACAAAATAAAACAGAGCAGTCATTTAGAGGGACTTACGGTAATACCAGGCCCAGCTGATACCAGCTGGAGCGCGTCCAGCCAGCCTCCACGCTGTGTTGACAGACGGGGGGCCTTGCCAACCTGAGCTCAGCAAAGCTTTCAACCTCCACTGAAGATACTGCTCTGTCCGTTACAGCTGGAGGTACGGCCGAAGAGGTGGACATAATCCACGGTGACGTAGAGACCTAAGGGAGGGAGTAGTTAGGGGGATGTAGAGACCCAGAGAGTAGCTAGGGGGATGTAGAGACCCAGAGAGTAGCTAGGGGGATGTAGAGACCCAGGGAGTGGCTATGGCGACATAGAGACCCAGGGCATAGCTATGCAGGTGACATAGAGATCCAGGGGGTATCACACACTTACCAGATACTTACAGTGAATTCAGAGACAGGTCATTAAGGAGCAAGTAGGGGTTGGACAGTACAGAGACAGGTCATTCAAGGATTTAGCCGGTTTGCTAAGACCCCAAGTTAATTGTTACCATTGTCTATGTCAAGATGTAAATCAGCCACTATTTTTGTCAAACTCAACCCCTCTTGCAGTGTATATTTGTTTCAAAATTGGGCAGTTGGCAAGCCATTGACATCCATTTTATCCCAAACGAGTGTTTAGCGGCTCCCATAGCTGTATCTTTGTTTTGTCCAACACAATTAAGTGCATATGAACTGTCCTGGCTAGGTGATTTTCACCTATAGTCCCCACAAATGATCAAATCAACAAGTTTCGATTCTGTGTTTACACGCCACTGTGCATAGCCATGGAGTAACTGAGAGACGCGCTGTTAGAATTCTGAGAGTAGATGCTGGCTGCGTTAAAGGCAGTGTGATAATTCTGAGAGTAGATGCTGGCTGCGTTAAAGGCAGTGTGATAATTCTGAGAGTAGATGCTGGCTGCGTTAAAGGCAGTGTGATAATTCTGAATTCTGAGTGCGGAGCAACATTTCAATAAGCTGCGAGGGAAGGTAAGAAGGGGGTGTTTTTGAACGGATTGAAATGCAGCCTAACTATCACTTCTGAATCAAGTGCTAAGTTACAGTTTGTATGAATGTACGTAGAAACCTCTCAGTCTCTAAGTCTGTGAGCATGCGCAGTGGCATGTAAAGACTTAATCAAAACTTGTGGATTTGTTCGTAGGCACTATTGGAGAAAGCTACATAGCCAGGGCAGTTCGATGCGCTTACTTGTGTTGGACAAAACAAGATACGGTATCTGCTTAACACTCCTTTGGTATAGAATGGAGGTCAATTGCTCGCCAACTGCCGAACTTTGGAATGCGTAAGGAGTGAGTTGAACGAAAATCAAGGCTGATTTACATCTCGGCATAGACAACGTCAACCATGAACCTGTGGTCTTAGCAAACCATAGGCATGTTTTTTGTGTTTGTGCTGAATAACGAACACTGAAGGCTTTCTATTTTAGGCAAATATTAGTTTTTTATGCATCACATTTTTTAGCACTTGCCCGATCAGGACAGTGTTTTCTACTGTCCCCACAAGACGATCAGGACAGTGTGTTCTACTGTCCCCATGTGACGATCAGGACAGTGTGTTCTACTGTCCCCACGTGACGATCAGGACAGTGTATTCTACTGTCCCCATGTGATGATCAGGACAGTGTGTTCTACTGTCCCACAAGACAATCAGGACAGTGTGTTCTCCTGTCCCCACGTGACGATCAGGACAGTGTATTCTACTGTCCCCATGTGATGATCAGGACAGTGTGTTCTACTGTCCCCACAAGACGATCAGGACAGTGTGTTCTACTGTCCCCACAAGACGATCAGGACAGTGTGTTCTCCTGTCCCCACAAGACGATCAGGACAGTGTGTTCTACTGTCCGCATGTGATGATCAGGACAGTGTGTTCTCCTGTCCCCATGTGACGATCAGGACAGTGTGTTCTCCTGTCCCCACATGACGATCAGGACAGTGTGTTCTACTGTCCCCACAAGACGATCAGGACAGTGTGTTCTCCTGTCCCCAAAAGACAATCAGGACAGTGTGTTCTACTGTCCCCATGTGACGATCAGGACAGTGTGTTCTCCTGTCCCCACAAGACGATTAGGACAGTGTGTTCTCCTGTCCGCATGTGATGATCAGGACAGTGTATTCTACTGTCCCCATGTGACGATCAGGACAGTGTGTTCTCCTGTCCCACAAGACGATCAGGACAGTGTGTTCTCCTGTCCCACAAGACGATCAGGACAGTGTGTTCTAATGTCCCCACAAGACGATCAGAGAGTGT
Source organism: Molva molva (assembly GCA_900323295.1). Classification (NCBI taxonomy): domain Eukaryota; kingdom Metazoa; phylum Chordata; class Actinopteri; order Gadiformes; family Lotidae; genus Molva; species Molva molva. The sequence goes on from OOFG01107439.1 coordinate 2,893, forward strand.
ATTCTACTATCCCCACGTGACGATCAGAGAGTGTATTCTACTGTCCCCACGTGACATTTTACCCTCTACTGTTGAGCCCTGGAGCTGAGCACCTGACCACTACACTATTCTTGTTCAGCAGTTTGTACCTCTGAATTCTGCCCAGCATCATGGCTTGTTTACCTTATCACAGGTTGCCATGGATGCAGTGGGATGTTTGATGACCCCGGCATACAGAGAATAGAGAGAGGGGGTTGGGGCGGGGGTTAGAGCAACAGACTGTGATTGGCCTGGGGGGTGTGTGGGAGGAGCTAGGATGGATCTGGGGTTTGTCAAGTGTTTAGCAAGAAGACAGACTTCAGGACGCCCTAGACAAAGAGATACAACTTTATTAATAGGTTCTAGATATCCAACATGACCACTGCAAGAAACGTACGGAGGGGACTTTTATTCTGAAGGACATTGGGTACATGACTGTTTGTGAATAAGAATAAGGATAATTTGTTATTGGCGCTCTTCATCAGACATACATACACACACACACACACACACACACACACACACACACACACTCGAACACGCGGACATATGCACACATACAGACACATTAACAAATACTGTACACACACAAACACACACACAAGCACAGGCACACACAAGCACAGGCACACACAAGCACAGGCACACACAAGCACAGACACACACACACACACACACACACACACACACACACACACACACACACACACACACACACACACATCCTCACACGTAACCAAACACAATCATACACAGGAGTACAGGAGTAATAGACAGACAAACATACACATATATATTTAATCTCACACACACACCACACTCCCAAGAGACAGGGCACATATAGAAACAAGTACATACATGCAGCAAAAAACAAATAGCAGTAAGTACATAAATGTATGACGACAATAACAGAGAAAACTATAAAGAAAATAAAGAAAACTGCAATTTTTCTGTTAGCATGGTTACAGGGCTGACGACTCACCTGTTACTGCCTTTAATGTGTGCATTGTGTCAGTATAGGTATAGGATAGGTCTGTGTAGGATAGGTCTGTGTATCGTGGGTCAGTGTAGGATAGGTCTATGTATAGAAAGGTCTGTGCAGGACAGTTTTGTCTAGGATAGGTCTGTGTATAGATAGGCCTGGCTCAGATAGTTTTGTGGAATAGGTCTTTGTATAGATAGGTCTGTGTAGGATAGTTTTGTGGAATAGGTCTGTTTATAGATAGGTCTGTGTAGGATAGTTTTATGGAATAGGTCTGTGTATAGATAGATCTGTGTATGATAGTTTTGTGGAATAGGTCTGTGTATAGTAAGGTCTGTGCAGGATAGTTTGGTGTAGGATAGGTCTATCTATAGATAGGTGTGTGTAGGGTTGGTCTGTGTATAGATATGGCGGTGTAGGATAGGGCGGTGTAGGATAGGTTTTGGGAATATCTGGGGGTCATCATTTATAGAGCTTGACCGACACATGAATGAGTCAAAAGCTTATGAGCGGTGTGCGTAGGTAGTCGTAAACAGACACTGCTTGTAAGTTATCGTACTTGTCTGTATTCATTATGCGAAGGTGAGAACTCTCAAGTACCCCGGCCCAAAGGTTTTCAGGCTTAAGGGCATGCTTAATGATTTACGGTCTACTGTGGCTGTCAAGACAAGGTGACATGACTCAAATAACATCAAAAACTAAAGTCAAGTGCATGTAATTGAAAAAAAAATAAATATATTTTTTACAGATAAAAGGTTATTATAAATGAATTATCTTCAATACATGATTTAATTTAATAAAGTATTCATAATCATTGAACCTCACAATTCCAAAAACCTGCACATGTTGAGTTGTCATTTCTTAACAGATAATTAGAGTAGATAGTAATAGTTGAGGTATAACACATTTTTCAAAATGTGTGAGACTTATACATATTATTTAATTATTCAAGAAATGTTCTGATGCTGCTACTTGGTCTTGATGTTTCTACTAATCCATTTATTCAGTGTTAAATACACAAACCAATGCCAAAATGTGAATTACAATCTTAAACATATAAATAGGAACTTTTAAATGGAAAAAATGATTTAATATATAATATGCTAATGATGTCCTCTTATGTTGATTACTATTATAACAATATGAATTCACTATCATTTGAAGGATATGGTGCATGTGTTCTACGTTTGAACCTCAACGTCTGCGGTGGAGTAAGATGCTTAACCCTTCCCTGCTTGTTCATGACGTGTATCTTCCGCTGCAAGTCGGCTGTTCTAAAAGCTGCTGCTAATTAAAAATAGGAATAGAAGTGGGACTTTATCATCTCAGAAGGGACATGGAGCAACACATCAGTACAAAAATAAATATGGTAAAAATATGAATTTACAGTAGCCAATGAAACAATGAAATAAACACAGTATCCATCCACTTAACTGTTGAATCACTAGGTAGTTGTAGAAATCCCTCTAATTACAGCATGCAATCATTAATGACCACTCAACGACCCATTTGACTGTACTTAGGTGTTAACTATGAGGACTTGTAAACTGGAGTTGTGTTCTCTGTTGATTTGTGTAATAGACTTGTGTATTTTTGGGTTCTTCTTGCATGACTCTTAAAATAGGTAAATTGTATACGTCTTATGATCTGAAAGCAAATACTTGAAGCGTCTTGATGTCAACACTGTGTCAGACAGAGATGTTTAATCGGAAATGTCTCCAGAAACAGACTTCCTCAAAGGCCACAATTTACAAACACGTGAGACAGCTGCTGGCAGCGATAGGTGTTGTGTTCCCGAGAAGGACGTCACTGAGGTGTGTATTATTCACACAGCAGTCCCCGAGACACCTGGAGCCCCATTATCTGTCACCAAACAAGAGGAGGGCTGTTTCATATTAAAACACTGTCCCCAGACTCATTGACACATCTTGCATGCATTTTATTTATTTCAATTGTATATGTTCCTGTAATTTGCTACAACGTGGAACCGTTTGCACGAAATAACTTCCTGTGAATCAGGGGAATTGAGCACAATGTTTGAATTCCTCATTTGAGCGTATATATGTGTTTCAGTATTCATTTCAATTGGGAATATATAAAAAACAGCCCCTGTAGTTTTTCATTTCGTTTCAGGTCAGCATACAACTGCATTTTACACATTGATGTAAAAAAAAAAAAAAAAAAAAAAGAGTGTTTCTTTATTCCTTGAAGTCTCTTTCTGATTACAAATGCTGCTTTGGCATCCAAGGTGAAAATTGCTTTTGCTGTTCCCCCTTACAAATATAAATGCATGAAAAAAAGTGTAATTTCATCTTCATTTGATGTGCAAAATAAGCCCATGTTTGATATTCCGTCTGGCCCTAAATAGTGAAATAATGTACAAATCACCAAAATAATTCACAAAGATCATATCGGCATTTAATTATTAGGCATCAACATATGAATTATTTTGATGCATGAAAAAGCGCAAATCTGAAATGACAATGGGTAGTCTTTCTATTGAATTACATTAAAATACAAATTCATTTCTGCTGATCAGATCTGTTGCTGTAGCGTTATGACATTTTGACAAATGCATTATATTTATTATATACAAATCCACTATACTACCAATTTCAGGAATATTAGTACTAGTATTAAATCAAGCTTTTAAAGCTGCACTACTTTAAATATTTTTTTATTTTACCAGCTGCCATGACAAGGGTTCTACTAATTAATGTGTAATGCATCAACAGTTCTTATCACAATTCCCCAACAGTTTGTCTATATTGCACATGTGCTTCTTGATTATTCTTCTTCTGCATGTTCTGAATTATGTCCTGTCAGTTCGTCCATCCCCTTTTTGATTGACAAGGCTCAGTGCATATGAACAGCTGTGGTAGGAGGATAGTAACACACTCAACCCTAACATGAAACATACTGGAGGCTCCATGCTGCCAGCTGCTGCTAGTAAAAAGCACAGAATATCTTATCCCTTGTAAGGATACATCCAGAATAGGCCCTTACTTAACAGGCTGTGTGTAAATGAAGAGGACTGAAGGAAGGGTAATGGTGTTGATTTGACCCATTTTGAGCATGGTATCTGGATTTAAGTGCTTTTCAAGTGGGAAAACAGGGTTGATAATGGTTACTTTTTATGTAGGCTACTGAATATGCCTCTTTCTGATAACAGGTCATTCACCCACTTGCATGTTTTGTTGTTCTTTTTTCAACCCCCTGCTCAGTCTATTTTGTATTCCCTGTGTAATCGTATTGGCGTTCTTGTGTATTCACTCTGGAGGATGCTTAGCCTGAATGCTGGTGAGGCAAGCTGCCAATCAGCTGTGTTGAGTCCAGAAATACATGGAACTGACTGGATCCCCTCTCAAATACACAGCTAAGTGTAATCGCTAAGCAAGCCAGAGAAAAAGTAGAACAAGTTAAAAAATATGTTGGCAATTGTTTTAAATTTATTCATCACAAACTTCAGCTTTGTAGCAAATCACGTTTGTTATATGTCGCTAAACAGGCAGGAGCATCAATGATGTCCCCAACTCGATTTGGCGGCCGATTCTTGTCGAGCATCTTCAGAAATTTGTCAATTATAACAGCGAATACAATGGAGGAGCTCAGAAGCAGGAAGCACGTTGCGAATCGCGATAGACTGACATTTGGAATGCAGCCCAAGAGAGGCAGAGGAGATAAACATCTGCCCAACTTCATGGCATGCAGCCCAGGTGCAAACGCTTTGCAATCAAGCAGCACCTGCAGGAGAAGGAAGGAGATCATAGATCAGGGAAGAAGACCAACCAACGGCAACAAACACTAAGATCGTGCCAGTGTGCCGTTCCCGTTGATGGGGGTTGGCTGTGGTTTGAGGAAGTTTCTTGTTTGCATTCATGTTGAATCGGTGTTGGCCAACCTTCTATAGTTGGGTGTTTGTTGGGGCAGTGTGAAAGCACCTTAAGTATGTACATTGAGAATGTATAACAATATCAGGTTGATCTCTTATTGAAGTGCATTGATGAGCAACAAAATGATGAACTTCGTATAGTATGAACATATTCTCAAAACACAAGACAAAATGTTCTGCCGCATTACAACAGACAAATTCCTACTTCAGTTTAGCTGGGGGGTGAACAACAGCCCCGCCCACTCCAAGCTGAGAGAGGTTGAGTGTGGGAAGACGGATTCCTCCCTGCTACATTCTGGCATACACACCTGTACACAATCTGGGTAATTAGGCCTGGAAGCTTTCTATACCCATATCAAACTCAAGGCCGGTTGAGAGGAGGTGGTTGCAAGGAAGGTTGGCAAACTTGTGTCTCCAGCTGTGAGGCATGTTTGTAAGGGAGAAGTTGAGAGAAGATGAGCACACATTGAATTAGCCTTTGCTTTTTGAATTCTGGCTTTTGTGTGATTTCAAGGAAATGTGCTGGCTGCAGCTCAACATGCCAGAACAGACTCCACAACCAAGGCCTAGCCCACCGTGTCTCTCCCAGGTCGGCGCTTCCCCCTGTTCATCACCGGGAAACGGAAGGTGCATCAAGAATATAGCCTGCATCACAGTTAAAATAAATCAAAGTTGGGTTTTCCAGGTCTTCCAGGACTAGCTATCACAATCCATCAAACACATTTAGTGGCGTTTATGTGTGTTTATAAATCTAACTAGCGTGGCATACAATATCCAACTTTTGGGATTTAATGTTTGTTAGGCAAAAGTCATGATGTTGACGTGCGAGATATAGCTTATATTAAAAAAGTTGAAAGTGTCATCAATGTTTTAATGAGCACTTCAAACAGCCACAAAGTGGCTTGCAGCTGTATTGCTTCAGTTTGTGTGGTTTGAAAAATGTTGACCATTATCATTTTATATGAACAAAATGAAACGAAAACATTTGGTAAATTGGCCTCCAGACTTCAAATGGGAAGATATTTGTTTATGAGACGGATAGAATGGGGAAAACCGCCCAAGTGAGCTCCTTTAATGAGAGCTATGTGATACAAAGAGTTTTGAAGTGTAGTACCCTCAGTCCTCAGGCAATGTGGAAAATTGTGCATTTGGATGGTTCTATGGCAGTTAATGACTATTGTATATTGCAGTAATGCAGTCAAATAGTGTGCACATTTGTGTGCATTTTCTCAACTGTACTGCAATAATGCCTGACTATATATATTTGTGTGTGTGTGTGTGTGTATGTGTGTGTGTGTGTGGGTGCATTTGTGTTTGTCTTTCCTCATCATTGAGTTGAAAAGTAATCAGAAAATGAATTTAACACGTAACAAGCTCCAGAAAAAAAGATTTAATTTCAAGCTTTTCCCCCAGAAAATTACTTAACCAGCAAAACTTAATGTCTTATTTATATAAATAAAGTGTTATAGTGGTTTAAATTGCTTATTAGTGAAACCAGACAAAGTCACAGCAAAATTGCAAAAAGTTAAACATACAAAACTTCCAAAAAAACTTCCAAACATACACTGACAAAGAGTAATAGAGACATAAAGGCAATAGAGGCAAATATGTCCATACTTTCATTTACCTTCTATTAAATGATCTTAAAACAAAATGAATACACACATATCTCTATATGCCTCCTAAGCTCATTGTTTGTATTCTACATTATCATTAAAACGCAAATGAATAATAAATATCACATTGTTTTCAGCAAAACCGATTTTATATGTATTTGGTCTCTGCATAAGCAACACCAATGTTGCTTTGGAAATCGGGCCATCATATAAACGTTTGTCTTGGGCCAGCATATAAACTTGTGTCCTGGGCCATCATATAAACTTGTGTCCTGGGCCATCATATAAACTTGTGTCCTGGGCCATCATATAAATGTTTGTCTTGGGCCAGCATATAAACTTGTGTCCTGGGCCATCATATAAACTTGTGTCCTGGGCCATCATATAAACTTGTGTCCTGGGCCATCATATAAACTTGTGTCCTGGGCCATCATATAAACGTTTGTCTTCGGCCAGCATATAAACTTGTGTCCTGGGCCAGCATATAAACTTGTGTCCTTGTCCAGCATATAAACTTGTGTCCTGGGCCATCATATAAACGTTTGTCCTAGGCCATCACATAAACGTTTGTCCTGGGCACTTATTTCGGCCACGAGTTGTTGGGCTCATCAGGGTTAATACCAAGGGTAAATAACCAGTCGCCATGTTGACATT
>OOFG01107440.1:0-11636 GCA_900323295.1 Molva molva
AACACCTAAATAACCCAAGCTCTCACACTAACACCTAAATAACCCAAACTCTCACACCTAAATAACCCAAACTCTCACACCTAAATAACTCAAACTCTCACACCTAAATAACCCAAACTCTCACACTAACACCTAAATAACCCAAACTCTCACACTAACACCTAAATAACTCAAACTCTCACACCTAAATAACCCAAACTCTCACACTAACACCTAAATAACCCAAACTCTCACACTAACACCTAAATAACCCAAACTCTCACACTAACACCTAAATAACCCAAACTCTCACACTAACACCTAAATAACCCAAACTCTCACACTAACACCTAAATAACCCAAACTCTCACACTAACACCTAAATAACCCAAACTCTCACACTAACACCTAAATAACCCAAACTCTCACACTAACACCTAAATAACCCAAACTCTCACACCTAAATAACCCAAACTCTCACACTAACACCTAAATAACCCAAACTCTCACACTAACACCTAAATAACCCAAACTCTCACTAACACCTAAATAACTCAAACTCTCACACTAACACCTAAATAACCCAAACTCTCACACTAACACCTAAATAACTCAAACTCTCACACTAACACCTAAATAACCCAAACTCTCACACTCTCACCTAAATAACCCACAGAGGAAATGAGGACACCTTCAGAAGGGTCTTTCTGGAGTCGGGGGTCTAGGAATCTATCCAAACATAACAGGATCCAAAAACATAAAAGAACCTCTTTTTTTTGAATCACAGAGGGATGTATCCACTACACACCTACCGAATATCTTTGTCAGGATTGTGTCAAAAAGTATAATAAAGGGTAGGTCAACCTTTTGGAGTTGAAAATGGTGCCATTTGGGATTCACAATGTGTTGGAGAACATTTTGGCATTATTTTTGACGAAAGTTTATAAAATTGTTAAATGGGGGAAATCTTCTGTTCGATACATGAAGTCTGCTACTTCTACCTAAAAACTCTCTTCCAGAGTGCTCCTTTTCTATTGGCTGCACCCCCTAGTTCGGGTCAGTGTGATGTGTGTTTTGAGAAGGTTTGAACCCCTTGCACCTGCTCCTATGGAACCCAATCTGTCTGTTTTTCTAAAACTTTCATGACTGTCACTTCTGCTGAGATCTCATTTTTTGAAACTTGAAGCGTAAGTTAGCCTGCTAAAACAGGGTTTCCTGACCCTTTATCCTCTTCATCCTGAGAGGCCCCGTACGCCATCCGGGCCACGCCCCCTTCACTCCCAAAAGCAAAGACTTTGTAAGGCCTTTAACCATGTGAGAAAGTCATGTGACACACCCCAAAACAATTTGATTCTCAGCTTGTAGTCCATCATAACCAGGGTTATCAGCATAAGGGGCTAAATGCAATTAGAACCCAAAACAAACGAACAAGCATGTAACAACAAGAGTTATGTATTTGATAACTGCAATAGCAATCATTTTCATGTCATGTTATTTATCATATGAAAGCTGAGACTCTGATTCCAACGGTCCAAACCACAGCAGATCTCATCATTGTACTTCTTCATAGTATGCCAATAGGCATCGTCGCCCAAATATGAGTGGCCTGTCTTGGCCATTGTCATTGGTTACTCGCTTGGCTACATAGTCAGGAGGTAAAATAGGCTCCACCCATTAAATCGGCATGAAGGAATAGAAGGAGATCGACAGGGATTACAATGGATGAACCTAAAGGGACTACATGTAGGATTTGAACAGGCATAAATCGCTTAACATAAGTCAATATATGAACAGGTAGTAATTCAACTTAAAAATTTGACCTTATTTGAACCGGGACGGTTTTACCGGGAAAAGGTCGGAAAAATAATCATAATTCCTCTTAATGTTATAATAATAATTATTATTATTATTATATCATATATTTTTTATTAAGAAAGTCTGTTGCAATAAAAGAGACTCCACTTTTGAACATGTCTATCTGTATGTATACTATATATGATAATTCCTCATCCATTCTATGTAATTTGCTTTAACAATATTCCTGTGACACTTAAAACAAAACACTTCAAAATCCATATGAGGTAACTAGACTGCTGCTGGGCCACCGTGAGTGGCCAGGGGTCTTGGTTACTCAGTGCATCTGCCCATGGTACTGCAACAAACCTGACTGAAACAAACCTCTCTCTCTCTGCCCCTCCAATATAGTGTAGCACTCTTGCCTCGTATTTCTTCATTTCACCCTCTCTTTTCTGCTTTCACGCTTTTACCCATTTCCCTGAGCCCTTTCCTCTTCCAACCCGCTCTGCCCTACATTGTAAAAAGATTTAAAGTCATGTACACGCAGCGGTGGAGGCACACAACTGACAAAACCTCAAGTGTGCACACACACGCACACACATATACACAAACAGAAGTTTAGTTTCAGCATTCTAGAAGTACAAAAACAAAAAGAGCATTATAGAAGTACAGAATCAAAAAACAGTACTGATATTTTTCCTCACCAAGCGAGAGTGGAGAGTTGCAATAGCAATGCTTATGCTCCTTCATTAATACTAGAATGAGCATTCTAAGACATTTACTTCAATGTTTAATCATTATATTCTAGCCTTCTCTGTTTCTCTGTTTTTCTCAAACGGGCCATTCTCTACATTCTTGGTGTGTTAGAGGAAGTTAGAAGCTAAATGACACTTGGACATCAAGATAGACACATTTTGAACACTGCTGTTTTTGCCAAAATGTAAAAATCCTTGCCATCAATATATTTTTACCAGGGTAACAAGGTGCAAATCTGTGTGTCTCTCCTCTCTGGAGCACACTGACTGCAACCACATGGTTGCATTAGCATACTGTGACAATGAAGCCTAAAATAATGTCATACTGTTTTGAACACAGTGGCGAGATCATGAAAATTAACAATTATTTGCGTAGCAGTCTTATTATTTGTCAAATAGGCAAAAGATCAGTTGACTCACTACTTGCAAACAGCAGTTGCATGTGGCGGGAGAATAAAGTGCAGGTAGACCAACCAAATACATTGTGAATCTTCTCTTTGCAGACTTGTGAGGGCACATCCCACAGTGTTCCCTGGGAGAACCTATTGACTGTGTTCTAATAAGAAGAAGAATACAGATCCTTGTAGAGCGCTTTGATTAGGACTCTCAAAGATACTTAAAAAATAAAAAACGTAGATGCTTAAAAGAAATACATAAGAAAATGATACACATATATGTATATATACACATATATATATATATATATATATATATATACTGTATATCAATGCTCACACAACTATATATAAGTGTAGGGCCATTTGGAGCGGAGGGTGAGATGCGGAGTGGCTAGGCCAGATTAAAAGCAAAGTGTAAAATGTGTGTTTTGAGTCAGGTCTTGAATACTGAGAGGGTGTGGAAGCTCTCTCAGGTGGTTCAGAAGGGCGGCTGCACAGAGGGTACGCTTTCCAATGCTCTTCAGTGTGGTGCTTGGACCAGGTTGCAGCTTGCAGATCTGAGGGACCGGGGAGATTTGTGGAGCTGTAGGAGTCCTTTTTGGCAGGTGGTGGCATCTTGGAAGACTTGAAGGTGAGCAGGGCTCTTTTGTAATGTGATGCGTATGGAAGGGGACCAGGGGACCATTTCAGTCATCCCACCTGGAGGAGATAAATGCATGAATGTGCTTCTCGGGATTAGATGTCCTTAGGGCAGTGTTGAGGTAGAGTAGAGTAGGGTAGAGTAGAGTAGGGTAGAGTAGAGAAATCTTTATTATCCCCACTTGGGCAATTCATTTTACATCAGTTAAAAAACATAAAGAACATTAAGATAGGGTCCTAAAACACATACAGCTAGAAGGACATACAGTTTCAGTACTATATGGTCAGAACATACAAAAGTGCCTATCAGACATTAAAAAAAAAACAGTCCTAGTCACTCTCCGGTTACAAGTTTAAACTTTGGATAGCCTTTGGGCCAAAAGAGCGACCATATCTATTCCTACTACATCTAGGCATCCTATACCTACGCCCAGAGGGAAGAAAGGAAAACTCAGAATAAAGAGGGAGTTGTGTAGTGGGTCCTGAAGAATATCCTGAGCTTTCCTAATGACCCTCTTCTGATAAACAAGACAGACGTCATTCAAATTCACAGCAGTGATTTTAGAGCTCGTCCTCACAATTGTACTTAAAGGTCCAGAATGTCAAATTGAGGCCACTAGCGTTGAGGTTGCAGATTGCAACCAACTGAATTCCATCCCTCACCCCTCCCTTTCCAATGACTATGGTGGCCTGCACTGGCCTATATTGTGTGAGGAGCCAGTAGGTGCTTCCAAAATGATGTCTACAACAGCATGAGTAGCCAAGTGTCAAGTGATGAGGTTCTTTGATAGAATTATGAATTGTATTTAGTTATGTATACAAAATGTAAATGTGAATGTAAAACTATAGGTCATAGCGTACAGGTAAAGGTTTTTTTTACGTTGAACGCGATTGTTCATTGTTAATAAAATAATTACAAATCATGGAACTGAATGGGACTGTACACTTAAGCCGTGATTTCTGTTTTCCAAAAAAGGGACATTAATTTTACTCGCACCACAGTCAATGTTTCCCGGCTTCTAGCCCGTGAATAAATCAGTTTAACCAATCACACTCCGGTATCTCTGTCATAGTCACCATGGACACTGTACATGTTGTTGGACGTGGCGGAGGTAACAGCCTATTTACATTTCTCGAACAGTCCTCTTATTGCATCCATAGTGGTAAACTACATTCATAGACCTATAATTATCACTATCTATTAAATGTATTGATTATTCACCTCGATAGCAGTCGGTGCTACAAGCCAATGTTTACTTGCACTGCGGTACGTGAATATAGGTTGCTTTTGATAACATGACGTTGTGCAGTTGTTTTGTTTTTGATACAAACTGACTACAAACTTTTAGTTATCAAACAGACATGATGCCAGAAGTTAAAACAGTCCAGGAGAGTGAAAACCTTGGCAGCTGGGGGAAGGAGCCAATCAAAGGTGTGTTGAAGTTGCCCAGAATATATAGGTATATAGGTATATATAGGTTTGTATAGGTTGTCCAAAACTACCCATATGAACGTTTTAGCCCCCTATCGGCTGTTCGAAGAAACAGCAATACGTCACGTATGTCAAGGTTCTGTCTTGCCAAAACAAAATGGATGACATTTGTTTAATTCTCAGTGGAAAATGTGACATTTTTATATAATTTCAGTATTAGAATATGTTTTGATAACATTTCTAGCGATAAATGTGGAGTTTAATTCGTAATCTTCAGTCAGTGAATGTATATATTGTTTAGTATGTTAGTTAATGCAACGTTTTCTATCGTTGCCATGGTGATGCATATGGACGCTGCTATCCCTGAAATCACGCAGCTTGCATGTTGTTTGAATCAACGTCTTTGCGTTGTGTAGTCATCTGAGCTGTTGTGTTCAGTGCTTTTTTATGTAACTGATGATGTTCTTTCAAGTAAAACATTTCAAGTGACCCAGGGATGACATTTCTTCTTCTTTGGGACGGATTAGGAGGACGTGTTTTTGTGGGGCAACCCGGAAGTTTATATTCGCTCTATTTCGGCCGAACATTCATTCCAAACCTTAATTTTATATATATATTTTGTCTATCAAGATAATCATGACAAATGAATGGCTCTTTAAATGTTTTTGAAGCGTAAATGCAATCAATAAAGTAAAAGGCAGACGAAAAACATTCTAAGAGGTAAAAAATTCAAATTATTCTAAAATTAGCAACATGTGGGTCATGGACATACAATAAGTGAGGCAAACACTTATTGTATGTGGGGGCACAGAATGACTGGGAGTGAGAGACTTCTCTTTTACATGAATCAGGGCATTGAGGTTTACTAAAATAGTAGATCATATACTATAAATCTAGCCCTACAGGAAGTGATGTAATTAGTAGGTGACCTAGGGGTCAATGACCCTTGGGAGGGAGCTAGAGACCTGGGGTCTCTTTTATATGAAAGAGGGCCTCAAGGATATACAACATGTCATTTGGGGGCTCTACCACTACAGGAAGTCATTTACAACGCATCATAAAATGCGCCATTGAAACACATCGGAAATAAAAGGCATTGCAATAAATGTATCTAAAGTAATTTAAAAGAGATAGGGACTTGGCCATTAGACCTATCAACCAGGGGTCACCATGGGATCGCTCTGTGAAGATCTCGAGTCTCTGAAAAAGGATGCCACGTGCAGCGGCGTAACCCCAACCCTAAGATGCAGATTCCTCTAAGTAAACTCAAAATCTCAGAAGTGGGCCGCAGGGTGAGAGGTCACGAGATGGGGCATTTTCTGAGGCTTTTTGAGTTACTTCCTGTAGGGCTAGAGCCCCCAAATTTCCTTGTCCTTGAGGCCCCCTTTCATATAAAAGAGACCCCAGGCCTCTAGCTTACTCCCAAGTGTCCTTGACCCCTAGGTCACCTACTAATTACATCACTTCCAATAGGGCTGGATGTATAGTATATTATCTACTATTTTAGTAAACCTTAATGCCCTGATTCATATAAAAGAGTCCAGAGTCTCTATCTTACTCCCAAGTCATTCTGTGCCCCCATGAAGGGTGTGTTTGCATCACTTCCTGTAGGTCTACAACCCCCATGTTGATCAATTTAGTAGTCTTTTGAAAATCTTTTTCGTCTTCCTTTTACTTTATTGATGCACTTACACTTCAAAAAACTTTAAAGCGGGATTCATTTGTCATGTTTATCTGTACAACAAAATGTATTTATAAAATTAACCTTTGGAATGGATTTTTCGGCAGAAGCAAAGCGAACATAAACTTCCAGTCTGTCCACAAAAACACATCAACCTAGTCCATCCCAAAGAAGAAGAATGTCATCCGGGGGTCACGTAGGGAAAATCTAAGTTTTTATTGAAAGAACATCATCAGTTACATAAAATAACACATAACATAGCAGCTCAGGTGACTAACGTTACACAATGCAAAGACAATGATTCAAACAACATGCAAGCTGAGTGGTTTCAGGGATAGCAGCGTCCATATGAATCACCATGGCAACGATAGAAAACGTTGCATTAACTAACATACTAAATATCATACACATTCAAACTATCTTAAAATGTTGTTTTTTCCACAGTTTTTTGTTCTGCTTTGGCAGACAGAACCTTGACGTGACGTATGGCTGTTTCTTTGAACAGGCGATAGGAGCTACAACGCTCATATGGGTCGTTTTGGACGACCTATACAAACAACCTATTTTGTCGTTTAGGTTGGAGATCACGTTGGTAGGATTGGAGGGTGGAGAGAACATCGGAGAATGTGGAGGACGGTAGACAAGCAGGCTATCGTGGAGTCGGGGGGTAGACCTTTAAAGGCCAGATGTTTCAGGCAGTCTGTGAACTATAGCTAGTCCACCCCCAAGTCCCAGAGTCTCTCGCTTTGTGGATATAGCTTTAGCCAGTTGGACAGAGTTAATTCAAAACCAAATAAGATCCCACTTGACGCCATGTCTCAGTGACACAGACAATATCTGTATTGGATTCTGTTTTATGAAATTGCGCAGTGTACATTTATTTGAAAGGGACTGTGCACTAAATGGGACAAGTTTGGCAGTAGGGAGATAATTGGTGGTAGTAGGCGCATATTTCAAGAAGTTCAATAGAGTAAGTAAGACAGAGAAATCCACTCCACGTTTTAACTTCAGCTGAGCATTAAGGCACGTCGCGCATGCTCAGCCTTTCCAGTTATAACAGGAATGATTATATTGTTATAATATCGGAACGCACGGCCGACCCCCTGGGGATGTATTTCTTAGCTTACTTGTTGGATGTGTAATTAAAAGGACGGCTCTCATCCTCCACGCCGTAGAGTACCAAACATAGATGGTGGTCCAAATGGGTTTGGGGGCCAGTGGAGGAGAGGTAGATCGGGGGGATGACAGGTGGAGAGGTGGATCGAGGTAGCGACAGGTAGGCAGGACGCCGGAGCAGGAGAACGGAAACGCTGGTAAGGGAGACATGGTGCACCTTTAGGAGGGGACGGGAAAACTATAACTAGCTAGCCAGAGAAAGAATGGCTCAAAAGTTAAGAATGGCACGCACACACAGCTCAGGTGCATGTAAAGCGTTGTTAAAACGCTATACATGGAATTGGTGCACAACTATACATGTTGACGCTATACATACAACGCTATACAACGCTGTACAACGCTATACAACGCTGTACAACGCTATACAACGCTGTACAACGCTATACAACGCTGTACAACGCTATACAACGCTGTACAACGCTATACAACGCTGTAGAAAGCTATGCAACGCTGTACAACGCTGTGCAATGCTGTACAACGCTGTACAACGCTATACATGCCATTGGTGCACAACTTTGGCTTCAACACGCTGGCGTGTTGCAGCCAAAGTTGTGCACCAATGGCATGTTCACACAGGTGTACAGGTGTGACAGGAGACAAACACCGAACCATACACCATGATGAGCCAAACAGGTTCCAGAAGGTGGCCATGGGGATGTGTCCACAATGATCTTCCACTAAGTCCCCCTGCAAAGGGCCATTGGGTTGGAGGTACACAGCCGAGTTGGGAAATCGGCTCGTTATTTTATTCTTCTGTTGGAGTTCTTTAACTGGTCATCCGTGAAAGAAAAAGGTGAATGAATGCCAGCTAGCTAGGTCAAGCTAATACGAGTACCAACTGGACCAGTGTCTATAGCCAAGCCTAGACATTGAAGAAGAAGCCATAGAAGGAATTCCTTCTATGGTTAAATACGTTGATTGGTACCTACCTTCAAGGTACCAATCAACTTATATAATCAGCCAAGGTAACTCAATCCATTCAATGAAGTATATAGCACACAGTGGGCCCTTATGTCTCCCATCATTATCATCAGTATTCATATGCTCTGTTCCCTAACTGGTACATTCATCATGTGTCTCTCCCCTTTCATGTTTGACATATATGTGTGTTAATATGTCATATAATACATATATAATACATACTTATTAACGCGTCATTCATCATCCATGAATAATTTGTATAATTGGCAAGTTATTTGTCAAGTCCTTCCCATAGCTTCCTATACGTATGTCTAATGATGATATGAGCATAATTATGCAAGCCATTGGCAATTGTAAGCCACACCATTTGACTATGTAATTTCAGGTTTTGATGTTTGTGATTTGACAGCCTTGCTCAGCCAGACCGTATTCGCTTGGCTCGTTAGCTGTGAATCGTCTGCTGTCGGCAATGTTTGTTGAGGGATGTCATCACACCGACCTTACTTTGCAGCCTATCGGTTGAGCTTCAGCCAGTCACTTGCACTTCTCTTTCAGCCAATCAAAAGGGTCCATGCCTCTAGTAACCAATCACTGGCTGCTCTTCAGTATAAGTACAAATACAAGAAGGACTCTGGTCGTACAATATAAATGTTATCTCACCGGTCTTGCCTGTAACATCCCGTCCCTGTACAACACACACAGAGCTAGAGACACCAACATATGTGCTGTAACATCCCCGTCCCTGTACAACACACACAGAGCTAGAGACACCAACATATGTGCTGTATCTCCCGTCCCTGTACAATACACACAGAGCTAGAGACACCAACATATGTGCTGAATCTCCCCTCCCTGTACAACACACACAGAGCTAGAGACACCAACATATGTGCTGTATCTCCCCTCCCTGTACAACACACACAGAGCTAGAGACACCAACATATGTGCTGTATCTCCCACCATTGCAGGTCTGTTTGTTGAAAAGAGCAAGAATTATCTAGTTTTACGGCGGTGATTGTTACGGAGGGGAGTTGGGCTTTTCTGTTTTCCTCTTTCCCTTCTACTTTCATTCTCTCTCACTCTCTTATAATTGTATCTTGTTTGGAGCTATCACTTTCTTTTCTACCTGAGATATGGCATTCCTCCCTCTCTCCTATTCTATAACTCTTAAGACTTCAGATCCCGCCATCTATCTCCCAACATGCAACTTTTATCTTTTGTCTTAACCCTTTCCATTCTGCTCGCCATTCTTTTCTTTACATCCATCTCTAGTTCTAGTTCTTTATCTCTCTTTCTCCCCAGCTTCCTCTATCGACCTGTTTTCAGAGGCCAAAGTGACAGGTCTAGCTTGGGGGGGTTATATCAACTAAACGACTGGCCATTCTGCCATTCTTGCATTAGCAGGAGCATGAAGCGCTCGTGATGTGGCAAATGGTCACACACACACACACGCTGACATTCACATGTGCAGACAGGCGCAGAGGGATAGAGTGGTGCCAACGGGAATAAACACACTGTGTTGATAAGACGTCCCGCTGGGTTTACAGATAGTGGGATTGGCCTGGATAGACAGGAGGGGGCGGGAGGGAGGTGATGTGATCCTGTGGGCACATGTTGCTGTCTTTGTATTGTAAGAATCCTACGGTGTGAACAGGTTATCTCACCAGCATCCCTTTCTATTGTAATGTTAAGTAGCGCCAATAAATAAACAGATGCAAATGGACAAATTCTAGCTATTTTCTTAACCAAAAATATAAGCCTAAAAAAACATTTACTAATAAACAGAATGGATGTGGAAACTTGTTGATCATGGGTGGGTATGTGTGTATGTGTATATGTGTGTGTGTGTGTGTGTGTGTGTATATGTGTGTGTGTGTGTGTGTGTGTGTGTGTGTGTGTGTGTGTGTGTGTGTATGAGTGTGTGTGTGCGTGTGTGTGTGGATGTGTATGAGTGTGTGTGTGTGTGTGTGTTTGGGTATGAGTGTGTGTGTGTATGAGAGTGAGAGTCAGGTCAGTAGGAGTGAGTGTTAGCATGTAGCCACAACAGGTAGTTTGTTACTTTTTGGTCTTATGTTGATACTGATGAAGTCGTTGGTAGGGAGTAGGGCCGGCTGTGCCTGGCTCTGGCCCCCTCCTCCCCTCCTCCTCACTGGTCCAGGGGCAGGAAGCAGTGTGCATGCTGTCACTCAGCTGCGGGGGCTGACAGACAGGCCAGAGAGATCACCAGCATCAGCATCAATGAAATAAACATCCTCTGCACCAGACAATAATAATGGTGTGTCAGGGTGTGTGTTTGTGTGTGTGCACGTGTGCGTGTGCCATCCTTTTTGTTCTTTTTTACCTTAGCGCAGCTGTTGTGAATGTGATTCTCAGAGCAGTGTGTTTGTTAATGAGAGTAGTTAACCCTGCAGTAGGGAAGCAGGTAATACAACAGCTGTAAAACAAAATAACGATATTTTAACGAGCACGTCAAAAATGAGTGCCCAGTCCTGCTTTAAGGGTGTACAAACCTGTGTGTGTGGGTGTGTTGTGTCTGCGGGAGAAGAGCAAATGAGGTGACCGTACGTGTGAGGGAATCGGGGGGTGGGTGGGCATCGGCCTCCACCAGGTTAATTCAGCGAGGGGGTTTGTTTGTATCTGTTTCTGCACTGTGGTGGTGGTAGTACGTGGTGTGTGTGTGTGTGTAAGTGTGTGTGTTTGTGTTTGTGTATGTGATGGTGGGGGTGTCTGTCTCTCCGTGTGTGTGTGTGTGTGTGTGTGTGTGTGTGTGTGTGTGTGTGTGTGTGTGTGTGTGTGTGTGTGTGTGTGTGTGTGTATCTGTGTGTCTGTATATGTATGTGTGTGTGTGTGTGTGTGTG
>OOFG01107443.1:0-11584 GCA_900323295.1 Molva molva
CAGGACAACAGGAGTTCTTCTGAGGGCCAGTCTTAATACAGGACCAGAATAGAAAGGATCGTGGGTTAAGGGGAAGGTAAACCACTTTGTGTTCCAGAAGTGACGCGTCTCGGAGCCACACCAGACGATGACATGCTCTGTATCTGTGTGACAGAGACGTGAGTCACACAGCGCCGGGTGCTCCTCATCGGGCTCTGACTACGACCTCCTCCCACCTCCATCCTGGATAACCAGGGTTTCCTCAGGCTGCACAGACCTCCATCCTTGAAGTCTTCAAGTGGTCCAAACTAATGACCCCGTTGGGACGTTCGTTTGGACAAACCCTTTCCTTGGCAATTTTACTCATTAGTCCCACTGCAACTCTCCGTTTTACATGACTTTTATTGGGTGGTTATTTAGTGATGTTTAGCCGTGTTTTTTTAGTCCCTGTGTGTCAGTCCTTACCACTAGGCCATGGCCTTTGCTGTAGTGGTCTCGGCAGAACAGGGAAGAAAAAAAATCTTATCAGAATCCCAATATTTACAGAATCGTATCGGCACTCAAGTGATTGTTATAAAAATCATATCAGCAGGTCCTTGCCGATTCCCGTCCCTAGTGGAGAACACACGGAGAACACGCAGTGGAGAACATGCAGTGGAGAACATGCAGTGCAGAAAACAGAGGAGAACACGCAGTGGAGAACACACAGTGGAGAACCTAGATGAGAGCACAAATGAGACCACAGGAGAACATGCAGTGGGGAACACGCAGTGGAGAACGCGCAGAGGAGAACAGTGGAGAACACGCAGTGGAGAACATAGATGAGAACACAAAGGAGAACACAGGAGAACATGCAGTGGAGAACATGGAGTGGAGCACACACAGAGGAGAACATGCAGTGGAGTACACAGTGGAGAACACAGAGAGGAACACTAAAGTTTTGTTGTGTGCATGTGTGCCAAGCCTTCCCGATAATATAACCAAACATCTAATATTTGACTCACAGTAAAAATTCGAACCATGTTAGATTTCATGATCGAAAATAAAATGACAATGGGTGATGTTTGACGTCATTATGCAGTTCTTTACTGTGATGAAACCAAGTTAAATGAAATAAAACCTGTTTCAGGGTACTTGTTTTAGGGAGGGTCAATGTGGTCTGACTGGCACTTCCTGTCAGACTAGTGGTAAAATTGTAACACTAACCTTCAGCACCCTGATCTCTCAACAACACCCAACCACCCACAGCACCATGACCCCTCAACAACACCCAACCCCCCACAGCACCATGACCCCCAACACCACCCACAGCACCATGACCCCCAACACCACCCAACCACCCACAGCATAAAAAAATAAAAATAAAAATAAAAATAATAATAATAATCGATTCATGTGAGAGAGTTTTGGATAAAAGAAAAAGACAAACATCAATGTTATCTCAGTTAAATAATGGTACCGTCCTACAGAGGGCGCAGTAGTGTATTCGTAACTTCCAAAAGGTGAGTGTCTGTAAGACTCGGCAGTTAATTGTTTCGATTCATCTCATGGAGAAGAGAGGATGCAGTCACACACACAAAATACTTTGTCCTTGAGACTTGCTCGGTCTATGTATCTAATGCAAAGCTTTTTGAAGATTGAAACACCGTACTCAAGGCCTAATCATGAGGTCATTACCATGAACATACTTTCTTGTTTTTGAGGAGGTTAAGGGTTAGTTCAGTCTTGGTTTCAGCAGTTCTACTATGTCATAGAGCCTGGGCCGGAAACCAAAAACTACAGGGGGCGGAGTTGCGCCTTGTTCCCTGTTTCGTTACGGACATATTCTACAGAGGAAAAGACCTTCACGCGAATGGATGAAGCTTTCAGAAGGGGGTTTTAAATTGCATTTCTACAGCGACAGGTCTACACAGTGTTGATTTGAAAACTTTTTTTTACAGTTTACTACTGCTGGCCAAGTTTGTCTCCAGTCTCCAGCATCATGATTGGTCAAAACAAATTAAGCAAAAGAAAGTGTATAGCCCCATTCACCCAGATTTGAGCTCGTCTGCCATCAGATTTTAGACATTAATCAAGAGACTAGGGTTAGTTAAAACAAAAAGAAGAACCCCTGATGCATCTTTTAAAAACGTATTTTTTTAAAATATATATTTAAGATTCAAATAAAAATTTCAAACTCCAAAAGCTCCAAGCTCTCTGATCATGTCCGGGCTAGCACGGACCCCTCAAACGCTTGAACTTCTTTAACAATAGACAAGGCTCTTTAAGGCAAGTCCCGACAATTGAAGGAATTTGATCATATGTGCTTTTTACAACCAGCCCTAGAACCGGATGCTAATATAGGCCCACAAGGGACACTGACCCTTATTTAGTACCATTTACAAGCTTATCTGGGCTGTGTGGTAGACAGCAGAGATGATTTATAGTGGCTTATATTAAAGAAAAGCACATCCAATCAGAAAAGAGCCAGCAAGGTTTAGGAATGTTCCAGAAATCTGGAATGAAGTGAATACTTAAGGAAGAATACCCTGGGGCTGCGTGGCGTCTAGATCTATAGATATAAAGTATAGAACTAAAACTAAATGAAGGTGTTTTGATTTTAAGTTGACAGTTCCAAATTTACATGACAGGACCAAACGTCCTAATCAAACCTTCCCTGTCAGCATGTTTCACACTCTCAATATGGCTCAACGAGAGCTAAACTGAAATGACATCATTAACTTGTCAAAACTTCCCTCCGCCTTACTTATTCAGCAATGGCATGTGAAGCAGTCAAATACGGAATTAATGTGAATACCAAAGTGCACTTGAATATTCATATATGTGGTTATTCGGGGGGCCAGCCCTAAACTGAGCAGCATTAAGAATGCGTGCGTGTGTGAGTGTAGCCCTGCTTCGGCCATCTATATCCCCGCTATAATGAATGCCGCGGCGTGTGGCCCTCCGTCGCCACAGCAACGGCGTCACCTGACCGACGCCGCCTTTCATTATGGGCTGCCGAGGTTGGAAGCAGCAGCCTGAGTTATCAGCCGGGGGAGAGCCACCAGGTGACTGCACACTAAACCTACACCTCTAACGTCTAGAGTACAGAGAGACAGACAGAGGGAGAGGGGCCCGGTTAGGCATCCCACATGAGAATATTACTTGTTGACTCACACGTTCAGAACATGTTCCCATCACTCTCTCGAGTGAAAGCCTGAAATGCCAATGACCCATTCTTCCTCAAGCATCTTACATAAACAGACTGCGTGTGTGTCTGTCTGCGTCTCACCACACTAGAATGTGGGGTATTTAGACATGGCTGCTGCATGGCTGGGATCATAGTGGTGGTTGCGTAGCCGTGACAGTATGACTGCTGCTGCAAGCAACCGGCTGCACCTGATGACCTCATGTAAGAAGGCAGCAGCAGGACAGTGTAATGTGTGACCTCATCTCTGGGAACAAAAGCTAAATCATCATCATCATCGGCCCCTCCCCCACCATCACCTAACCTATTGTTCTTATCAAGGCAAAGTCCTTCACATGGCAGGAGATAAGCAAAAAGTTACAGTCTGCGCACTCAAATCCCAGAAACCATCAATAACACAATTGTCTAATCTCAGATAACATATCGAGAGCATGTCTATTTTACAGATCTGTCATTGATTGGATTATCATGCCTGCCAAGTCCTGGTAGAGAATCGGCTCCAAGGGTGAGAATGTCTCGGTCTGTATGGGGACTATGGGTCAATGGGCTCGGCCTGGCTCTAAATCCAGGCTGTTCCAGTGAGAAGACAGTCTCTGGGACTCTGGTAGCTGGGGAGACGGCATCGGTGCTAAGGCTCCTACCCACTTTCCAACTTAGCAGAAACCTGCAGAGAAACTCTCTTACCAGGGGCCGGGGCCACGCGTGCTTTTTCCATGCATTCCTCAGATTCCACATTTGATATGTGTCTCGCTCCGAATTGGCCGCTCGGGGAATTTATAAATTACGACGCTCTATTGGCCTCACGTCGCTCTCTCTCCCACTCTCCCCCCTCCTCACTCTTGGTCTCTGTCTGGCCGGTTTAAAAACAATGACCTAGAGTCCCAGACAATTGCCTTCCTAACACAACATGTGGAAATGTGAGGCGGGATGTTAAACATTAGGATCAGATTGTACCGACAGTTGGATTTCAGGTGTCGGAAAGAAGCATGGTTGCAATTGGCAACGGTATTAGCAATAGCAGCAATTTAGGTTTTAAACTACCTTTACCAATAGATCCTATCACGATACTTAATGTTTTATCTTGTGGGTCTGTTTGTTTCGAATAGTCTGGTTTGCTTGTATTTTCGCAGCTATTAAAAACAACGTCAGCTAAACAGACGAACAGGATCGATAGACCAAGTCGGGGGAAGTGGGGATTCGTTCCATGGCTTATTGCCAACCATGATCAATTAGATCAATTGACACTAGGGCTGTTGTGTGTTATTAAAACGTTGATAGTCCAGATGACAATAAATCAATAAGCCTAATTAGTTGTATATATTGGGGAGGATTAAGGTCTACTTGCAGCTTTGCATGACGTTGTGTAACCTAGAAACGTAATGATTTTTTCCTTGCAATGCAAAATGCAAATACTAACCGTTAAACAATGAGCCCTTTAAAAATAAGGTACTCTAGCAGGCTACGTGTGCAACTATGATGAAGCGTTTTTTAACGAAGAGGTACTGATCTCGTGGCAACAAATCTCTCCAGGTGAGCTGCCTGTAGAACAGGTGACGCCACACTCACCTGTGATGATCTCCCGCTTGCCCTCATCCAAGTGGCTCGATATGACGTCTCCCATGGCGAGGAAAGAAAAAAACACACCCTCGTCCCCCCAAAAAAAAATATTCCAATAAAAGCGGAGCAGTCTCAGAGAACCCAGGAGAACTCGTCTCAGTTCCTTCCTCTAGCTGTCAAACCTCCGGGTGTCCCTCTCACCCTAACCTAGCCTAGCCCTAGAACATAACGCCAAGTGACGGCTTTGTACGGGCGGTGGCGAAATAAAGTCCTTAGGAGGCGGAGTAAGTAAGTAAGGAGTGGATAAAAGTTGGGGAAGGAGCTTCAAACTTGAGTTGTCTGCTGTTTTGAGTTTGAGTTCTGGGCGAAACACACCCTCCTGACTGTGAGTCACTCCCGGAAAGGTGGGGTTTCTACCGAGGCACACGAGGAGGGAGGGGCCGACGACGACCCCTGGTGGCTAATATTATATTATGATATTATATGATATGACGGTATATTATATTTTATATTATGATATTATATGATATTATCCTATATTATATTGTATTATATCATGATATTATATTTTATTATATTATATTACATTATATTATATTATATAACTACACTATATACGTATACATGATATTATGTTGTGTCATGTTATTTTATATTATGTTGAATTAAACTTATATAAAAAAACTCCATGTGTAGTGATGGTTCAACGTTAGCATACAAACATAACCTTCCCGAGTTGTTATTTGAAAAACATCATAAAAAACAACACTGACATCATCCAACAAACCTTCAGCCGAACAAATTGGTTCTCAAATGAGACCATAACAGATAAGTCTGTAGCCTATTAAGTTTAAACAATATAGATTACTTTAAACACTATACAGGTGAATATTAAATATTCTTGTTTTTATTTACCCTGAATGCCCAGGAAATTCTGTAAAGAAGAAAGCAAACAGATAAAAATAGAAGAATAGTTATTCATAAAAAGTATCACTAATGATGATGATCGTTATTCATATAATCATCATCATGGGATATGGTGCATTAACGAATAATGCAGTGTTTACTGTCCTCCTGTGGACAAAAGGTATAAATGTAGCCAATCAGTCAGTCTGTTTTTTTTTTTCTTTCTTTCTTTCTTTTATCCCTTTCTCCTTTGTTTTCTTTGTAACTGTTTATTTTTTATTTTATTTTGATCTCTTTCTTTCTTTATTATATTCCTTAATTTTCATAAATATCCCCTCGGAAATAACGGGGGGCGTCAGAGATTACTGTATCGACTGAAAAGGGAAAACTAACCTGAAACACAGTTTCCGGTTATCAAAGGCAGTTTAAAACAACAAAGACAACATGTAACACACCATGCCATTAATTTAATTCCATAAAGTGACCACGTGACCAGATACATGGCCTCATTTACTTGGCCAAGTAGCTGGTCACTGTATGACCAGTGACCAAACGCTTTCATGAAGGCTTTTACTTTTAAGCGGTTAACAGGAAAAGTCTATACATCTGCGCGCTTTACGCATTTCCCGCCAGGCCTCAGGACGGTCCCTCCCCCTACCAGTTTAAAGCCGGAGTTGGATTTAGGAGAGCACGGAGCGCAGAGACGCGTCACCATGGCACCCCTCGGACTCAAAGCACTTGTTTGTGACAGTAAGTGCTAAAATGTTTAATTTACTCAAGGTTGATTTGATACTACTCAAAACATCTGAACATTAAGGCTTACGTTACTCCCATCGTGTCTTCCCAAATGATTGCTCAAAAAGGCGCACATCAACCCTACATCTACTTAATGGTCGCTCCTACCAAAGCTCTAAACTACAGAAATACCGATTTTTTGGAAATTATCTTTAAATAGTTTCGATCAATTCGCCTTTGAGCTTTTATTCTCTTCATATTAGAGGCAGTTTTGTGTCAGAGCGCGGAGTCCTGGTTCTGCGTAAATCCTAACGCGCTAATCTGTGTCTGTGGGGATTAAAGTGCTTCAATTCCTCTTGTGCGACAGCGCTGTGTTACTATATGGAGCCAACATGACTACTAAACAATCAGGACTGACTGACAGGCTACTTGTTATATTTCTGAGGATATCTCATGTTATTCAACATTGGCACGAACCGTTATTGTGCATCAGAACGGTTATTAGCACCACGCGCTATAGTGTCCGACATGTTGTCTCTAGCTTTTGAAGTCTATAATCACGCACTAAACATTCCATCAGTCTATCAGTGTCCGACAGTGTCCGACTATCAGTGTTCCATCAGTGTCCGACATGTTGTCTCTAGCTTTTGAAGTCTATAATCACGCACACTCAACATGACCATCAGTCTAAACCCCCAGCCCACACAATGTCCTATATATTGCGGCCAGATGGAGCAAGTGATAACTTGCCAGATATTGTATAAACTCGAGTGGCCTATATAAGGGTAAATTGTATCTGTTCACATATAGAACGAACACCAATGGATCACAATTTGGTTTGTGCCATTTTACAATTGGACTACTCCTCTAATTTGATGGTGGTGGTAGTTGTGGTGGTGTAGGTGATGGTGTTGATGCTGTCAGTGGTGGTGTAACACAAACAAAGTAACAAAGTGTGTATATTCCATAATTTAAAGGCAGTCGCTGTGAAGTTATTTGCCATTTGCAATTAATCCATATGCATATCTACACATTCAAAATTCGTTTCATGTTTGTGGGCACACGTGCTTGACGGATATTGTCTATCTCTTGAAGCACCAGCCTGGCTGGATGTAGCCATGACAGGCGGGGGCGGTGTCTCTGTCCTGTCCTGTCTTTGTCCAACTCCCACATAATCCTCTAGTAATGAGACCCACAAAACCATTCACTTTTTCCATGATGGAACCCCACGCCTTGTTGTTTATCCATTTTCTTTACATTTATTATCTATTTTATTTACTGTCTTACAGTGAATTCAGAAACATGTCATTAGGGCCAGGGCATCTTTCTCAAAGTAGATGCTACTGGTTTGTGGACATTGAGGGATCAAACCCAGTACCTTCGGCTGGGAGTCAAACTCTCTATCCACCCCGCTATCCTGCCTCCATATGCCTTTCTTGCTGTAGTCAGTGTGTAAATGAAAACGTCGATAAGCGTGTATAGTTTGGTAAGGGCTAGTATTTTCTATCTACATGTTGCTTCAGTGTACAACATGGCACAATGTTTTTTATGCTAGCCATGCAAGTCTGAGTTTATACTGGCCACGTGTGTTTCTGTGTGTTAGTGTGTGACCTGGTGTGTGTGTGTGTGTGTGACCTGGTGTGTGTGATCAGATGTATGTGGGTGCTAGTGTGTGCATGTGTGTGTGTGTGTGTATGTATGTGTGTGTATGTATGTGATCTGATATGTGTGTGTGAGTTTGTATTTGTGTTAGTATGTGATCGGATATTTGTTTGTGATGGTGTGTATGTGTGTTAGTATGTGTGTGTTAGTATGTGATCGGATATGTGTGTGTGTGTGGGACGTCACATTGACTGACATAGAAAGATCTGGAGTAATGGAGCGTCTGGATAAGAGGATTGGGAAGAGATTATAGTCAGTGATTGCTATGGGCTCTCTCTCTCTCTCTCTCTCTCTCTCTCTCTCTCTCTCTAACAAACACAAACACACATGCACGCACAAACGGCACACACACATCGGGGAATAAACACTGCCAGGGTTAGGGGTTCTATTCCCTGTGTAGCTCAACTGGTAGAGCAAGGCATTAACACTGCCATGGTTAGGGGTTTGATTCTCTATAGTTTAACTGGTAGAGCAAAGCATTAACACTGCCAGGGTTAGGGGTTCTATTCCCTGTGTAGCTCAACTGTTAGAGCAAGGCTTTAACATCACAAGGGTTAGGGGTTAAATTCCCACTAGTCATCATAAAGTCCTCCACCACATGCTAAACTGTGATGCTGTTTGTAGGTGTTGTCTTAATAGATGTTTGAATGGTTAAAATATAATGACTACATATCTATTCTATTCTCCACAGAGATCATGAATAATGTGATCAGGAAGGCCAGAGAGAAGGGGAAATGGAAGGTACGCACCATTCTCTTTCTCTTCATACTTCATACTCAGTCCTCAATAGATCTAATGATATGCGTGTGACCTCATTTCCTGGATACCCTGGATGTAGACCGGCATTGGTCAAACCTAATCAAATGGGTGTGTGTGTTTGGGTGTTTCCATGGTAACGGTGCAGGTGTTAGTGGTGGACAAGCTGAGTATGAGGATGATCTCGTCCTGCTGCAAGATGACTGACATCATGTCCGAGGGCATCACCAGTACGTACCCCACTGACCCAGTATATTCCCATCTCACCCAGTTCAATTCAGTTCAGTTCACATTCCAATTCAGTTCAGTTCAGTTCAGTTCAGTTCAATGCGGTTCACATTCCAATTCAGTTCAGTTCACATTCCATTTATTCCAATCAATTTAAATTCAATTCACATTCAAATGAAATAAGATGTGATTTAATTGCACTTTCAATTAAACTAAATTAAATTCAGTTTTATTTAATCTCAAGATCCAAACCACCCGTTTGGATCGGGTGGTTGATAGGATAGTGAGGATATCTCTCTTGTAGTCCTTTTCATAGAAGACATCACCAAGTGTGTATCTCTCTTGTGCTCCCTAGTCGTAGAAGACATCACCAAGTGTGTATCTCTCTTGTTGTGCTCCCTAGTCGTAGAAGACATCACCAAGAAGCGAGAGCCTCTGCCCAGCATGGAGGCTATCTACCTCATCACGCCCTCGGACGAGGTGAGATGTGAACAGATGTTTAATAAAAAACAATATTCTCAAAGCACCACGGAAGAATACCTTAATTTCAGCTAATTATGTTGATTAAAACAATCCTATTATGGTAGATGAATGTAACTATTATCTAATCATTGTTGGTAACTGTGGTATAAGCGGAATAAACCATTACAGGTATTAAACTCTGTAAGATTACAGTCATACAGGTTTCAGATGGAGCGCATATTACAGTCATACAGGTTTCAGATGGAGCGTATATTACAGTCATACAGGTTTAAGATGGAGCATATATTACAGTCACACAGGTTTAACATGGAGTGTATATTACAGTCATACAGGTTTCAGATTGAGCGTATATTACATTCATATAGATTTAAGATGGAGCGTATATTACAGGTACAGGTTTAAGATGGAGTGTGTATTACAGTTACAGGTTTAAGATGGAGCGTATATTACGGTCATGCTGGTGTCCGATGATGCGGACATTACTGTTAAACAGGTTTCAGTTCGATCGTGTAATACATGTATACGATCGTCGTACAGTTTTCAGGTGGTTGATATCGCACCTGTTCTGAACTCACCTCTCTGTGTCATGTGTCTCCCAGTCAGTAGATGTTCTGATCGAAGACTTCCGAGACCCCAGGAACCCCCAGTACAGAGCAGCCCACGTCTTCTTCACCGACAGTAGGTCACCAAGCGTCCTAACGCCGTCATCACCACTTTTAGTCACACACATAAAGGTTGATTTACAGTGGGAAATGGTTTTTAATATACGATAGTTTCATATTTGACACTTTTATAACTTTATTGTTGCATTAATGGTAGTACTTTAACATCTGTAAGTGTAGTTCACTGTTTTTTCTAGTCCAGGTGCATACTTTTAATTCACAGAGGAGAGCAGTTTGTAGAGATATCGGAGGATTACACCAAAAATTTGTTAAGTGTTTCCACATTATTGCAAGTACAATTGAGAAACAAGCAAAACCGTATTCCGCATTTGTCACAAGTATAATAGTACAACACCTGATCTAACTGTGATTCATCCACCAAAGCTTTGAACTTTGAGTAGAAAAGACTGCTATGTTACATTCAACCCCCCATCCACACCAGACTGTACGTTTAGCAACAGTGCTTCTGATCTCTGAGTAACTCTGGTACATGGCTCCCCACAGCTATCCCTGACACGCTGTTCGGCCTGCTGACCAAATCCCGCGCCTCCAAGGCCATGAAGGCCCTGACAGAGATCCACGTCTCCTTCCTGCCCTACGAGTCTCAGGTAGGTCGCCCTTACCCTTATCTCGGCTCCAGCAGTCCTACTATGCTATAGCAGAACACCCGGGGGGAGGAGGCACAGAGCCTGGGCCGGAAACCAAAAACCTCAAGGGGCGGAGTTATGTCTTTCTTCCTGTTTCATTAGGGAGATATGCTACCGAAGAGAAACTCAAAGCTTTTAGAGGGGGATTTGAATACGTGTATTTCTAGAGTGGCCACTCCACATGGTGTCGATTTGAAACTTTTACAAACACATTTTTAAAGTTTACTTCTGCTCGCTGAGTTAGACTTCGCTGTTCATAGCCTATCATGCACTCACAGATCCTCGCCTCCAGCAACATGATTGGTCAAAACAAATATGAAGCAAAAGAAAGTGAAACACACCGTTCACCCAGATTCTTTAGATTATTAATCTTAGATCAGATTTCTGATTTCCCTAAACCCTTAACCCTAAACCCTACAAGTCTCAAGTAGGACCCTAACCCTTAACCCTCTCCCTAACCCTCACCCTCTCACCTCACCCTAATCCTTGCGCCTCTCACCCAAACCTTCTCCCTCACCACCACCCTAACTTTACCCCTTAGACTACCTAACCACCCTCTCCGTCAGTACAAATAAAGAAAGGAATTATATTCTTTGTTTCACTGTTATTGAATATAATTCCTGTGTGTATTTGTATGTGTGCGTGTGTGTACTAAATCCTAATTTCTCAGCGATTGTTGTAATATGGTGACAGACCATAATAAACCACATTTAGCAGAGCTAGGGAAGGGAGGGGCCCTGAATATTCCTGATCATCATCTCATCTCCAATCCTCAACTACTG
>OOFG01107453.1:0-10032 GCA_900323295.1 Molva molva
ATTTTTAAATATTTAATATTGATTGTTAGGAGGGAATAAGAGAGCATGTTTGATGAATACTCCAATACTATTGTAATTAAACCTCAGGTCAGCCATGGGGGCACAAACAACACAGCAACACAAAACTCTTCGTAGAATACATTACAGAAGAGTGGCTTGTGTTGGTTTTCTTTGCTCAAACAATCCTATTGAATTACATCCAGTGTTTCTTGATTCCTTCAACGTTTGTTACTGAAGGCCCATCTGAGGAGAGTGAGAGCAGCTGAACTTAAAGAGGAACTAGGCTTTAGCAGGAGAAATCCAGCCTACGAATTTCAAAACACGTGTTCCGAGCCGTTACAGTTGTAAAGGTTTCAGAAAAAAACTGACACACTGGGTTCCATAAAGGGCAAGTTTGTAGGGCGTTGTCAAATACTCAAAACCCCTGTCACACTCGAGCAGCTGGGGTGCGCAGCTAATTAAAAACTCTAAAAAACTATTTTTGTTTGTAGTTGATTTATCGTCACTAGTTTAGTTTACTACCCGTGCCCTGGTCCATTAAAGCAGCCGACTCATCACTATGTGGAGGGCCAAGACCCTCCACAAGGAGAAAAGGGTATCAGAACCATTTCCCTCAAAGACAGGGGGAAGTTATTCACAATCACTACTATCCAGTGCACCGGCCATGACGTCACAAGCCAGTCGGCCAGCTACAAAGGCAGACAGAACCTTTCCTTTGAGGAAGGACAACCTGGGAGTACGGTGAGCGGCACTGAAGAGGAACCCAAGCTTAAAGACGTACCTTGAGGAGAGACCACAGAAGGGCGACCTGCTGCATGCGCTGCCTACTGTGTCCCACCCCTTTGTATGAGGGACACCGGTGTTTGTCCTACGATGACACCTCTGTGAAAAGGGAGTCATCGATTGGTGACTTAATTAACAATGACCCACTAAATATTACACATTTGTTCATTCATTCGACTTCAAAAAGCCAATACAAAACAAGGCAACATTCTCACCCAGTTGATTGAGCTTCATGATTCATGGATGTGTATTGGTGCCAACCGGGAACACTGTGGTTTTGACACGGCCTGATTTGTGTCCAGTGTGGCCAGAAAGATGGCGATCAATAGTTGTAAAAGTAACTTCATCCATTATTTATTATAGTGGAGCCCTGATTTGACCCACACACTGTCTCTCTCTCTCACTGGCACTCTCTAAAATGAGGACAAGGCAGACAAGACACACACACACACACACAAGCAGACACACACACGCACACACAATCAAACAATTCCATTCACACTGACTCACCCTCCAAGTCCCACTAGTTACCTCACAGAAGATACCAGTGCTTTATTCACTTTAGCCCTTTCATTAGAGTGAAAGAATGAGAAAGTGATAGTGTGCAAGAAATAGCTCTTTCAAGGATCCACAATGGGGGAAAGAAAACTATAATTAGATGTTTACTTCTCTTGCTCGCTCTTTCACTCGCTCTCTCGACCATGTGGGGACTGGAACCTCTGACATCTCCTGCCCTAGTGAGACAATGATTTACTAACTTCATGGTTTCTATATGGGAAGGTCCACCAAGTATACAACACATGCATTGTTCAATAAACATCTGATAATATATGCACAATAATGCTAGCGTGCAACATTTATCATAATCTATACAGCAGAAGTATTGTCACATAAACGTGCACAATATGCCCAGTTCAGAGTAGGAAAGGCCTCAGCGTCTGTGTTCAAGTAGTGACATTTCAAAC
This sequence comes from Molva molva, assembly GCA_900323295.1. Lineage (NCBI taxonomy): Eukaryota > Metazoa > Chordata > Actinopteri > Gadiformes > Lotidae > Molva > Molva molva. Next base: position 1,749 of record OOFG01107453.1, read on the forward strand.
CAAAAGTCCCTCACTTGTCTTCTTGTCTCAGTCCTCCAACTAAATGCCAGTGGCTGTCACTTGTGTTCTGGAGTAGCTCAGCAAAAAGCCACCATTGATTCACGAGAGGCCTGAACAATGGTTTTATATGAGGACGCTTTCAACTCCAGCGAGTGAATTCCCGGTCAATTCATTCACTTCCCTTTCTTTTCAAAGAATATACACAAAACAAGAAGTGCTAACGGAAGAATTGCATTCTTACAGCCTATCTAAAGGATGCTCCACAGTTTTAGTTATAATATGCAAGCGTGTGTACAAGATGGTAGCCAGACCTCCCAATACCTCATAGAGCCTAATGACAAGAATGTGAGGATTACACAAAAAGTCTGTTGACATTTTGGAGGGCCTTCTTCTTTTTCTTCTTCTTGTTTGTGTCCCTGTTTGTGTGTGTGTATCTGTTTCTTTGTACTGTGTGGCTCATTTTCCCTGCTTTAGACGATGAGTGCAGTTGTGCATTCATGACTTGTGACATTAGCAACTGGCCAAAAACTACGGAGACTTCACGCCTTGCAGAGACTGATGAAACTTAGCAGCAAAAATGTAAAAAGAGCAGAGAGAGACCTGATAATATGCATCAGGTCTCTCTCCTTATGTATGTGGAATGGATACATTCAAATTAATGTATCCATTCCAAATGAGAAACCTTGGAATACAAATGTAAGTTCTGAAAAATAATTATCACATCCCCTTCAGCCTTACCTTACCTTCTGCTCGGAATTCATTAAGAACCAAACATTAAACATTAAATTTTCATTCACATTTAATTTGAGTAATTAAACAAGGCCAGTCAGTGTGTGTTTGAGTGTGCGTGTTTAAGAGAGTGTGTGTTTTATGAGCCTTCATCCCAAAAAAGATGAGACTTTTGCCTGCTTTGGATAACCCTACCAACAAACAAGCACAGTTGGTAGATCACATGACTTACAATCAATTTGAACAGTGTTCATGCGCATGTATCCCGTCATCAAACCGAAAACTGAGACCTCCTGACTCTTTCCATGGCAGGCCTGATTTGGCCCCTCACCCCCACAGCCTGGAGCAGAGGGAGCTATGATGAAAGATTGATCAATAAGCAGAGTAATCACAAGCACCATCCTCCTCACGGTCATCACATGCTGTTAGGATAACAATAACCCACGACATAACCGTTCACCAGATGGGAGCGAACATCTAAACGCTAATGAAAGCCCACCGGGTTAAGAGTGTATGTGTATGTGAGTGCCCTACAATATCACAAACTTAAGCATCAATCTTTTTGAGGAGCCAAATCAAGATAAGTGTTCCTGAGGTGACGTCGAGGGTCCCAGTCCTTACAGGACGGTACCCGCCTGGGGGATGAAGCCTTCGGAACCGTCTCTCTTGGTTTATCGAAAACATCCATTACCAAAATCATTTGTCACACACGTGCTGAATCTGCTTTAGAGTGTTTAGTGTGAACGCATCAGCAACACATGTTAACATGGCAATATAGTACTTGGTCTATGTGATAAACACTTTGTTAAGTACTTTAATGGACATTCGCTGTAATGTTGTCCACAAACTCTGTACTTGCCGACGCACACGACTCCCAAAGACCAAATTGCTATATTGCCATTGTTTACATCGGGGCAGGCGCACGCTAAATGTTTTAGGCTGAATCGGCACAAGGAAGTCATTTTGACAGATGATGTTGTTATCGGATGTTGTAGTGAAGCCAGGAGAGACGGTAGTTATGGTTTGATCACCCAGACAGGTGTGGTCCTTTAAGTTGTCATCCGGGTCGCGAGCACACACCAGTAAAGACCATGTGCACCGTGTCTTGGTTTGATACTCATCAGTCCATCCAGCTTGAGCTGGCCTGGAGCCCTGTGGCTGCTGATTGGTTTCAGGAGAGCAGCAGCGGAGCTAGACACCACAGAATACCTCTATCTCCCTTGTCCTTAACCCCCACAACCCACTTATCAACCTGGACCGCAGGGCCCCGGACAAGGTGAGGCCCCGAGGCTCTGGCTGTCGTCCAGACCCCCGCATGTCTCAGCCTCTCTGCATCTGCATCACCTTGGGGCCAAACTTGTTCTCTTTACAAGCTGTGTCAAAAACAGCCTTCTCTGTACTCTGGTGCAGACTCCTGTAACGCTGAGACAGGCCTCTGGGTCAATATGTAGGAGTCACAAAAACAACAACAAATACTAAAATCTGTCTGCCTGTCTGAGTGCCTGTCTGTGTCTGCCTAAGTATCTCTGAATGGTTTCTTGTAAGCTTTTACTTGCAAATAGAGAGAAATTAAAGCAAAAAAAAGGGCACTATAAAAGAGTATAGCCCTAGTTTTATTTGCATGCAAAGAATTATCTAAATGATTCTGAACTGAAGGGGAGCGAGACCGTACCATTCACAAAAACACCTCATTTACATGCAGCGGCAGCTCCGTTAAAGAAACCACCCAGAGTCCAATTGGCCCGGAGACAGCGGCTGGATGCATTGTATCTGACCAGAGGAATATCCGCCATGCCCTTCAGGCTGCAGGCCAGGCTAATGGGATGTTGCCTGCTTATCAGTCAAGTGCAACCACAGCCAGCCAGCCACACACGCAAACACGCACGCACACGCACACAGGCACACACGCACACAGACTTAACTAACAGATCCTCTTTTCTTCATCCCAAAAGGAACGTTTTGGCACACAAATAGCCTAATTTAGGATATTGCATTTCAGAAAAATGTATTTTATTTTGTCAAAATAGGTGAGTGTTATGCTAATCCATGCTAAGTGCTCTATCATTTTAGATAATATGAAGGGGAAAGCTGGTATCATTTAAGGAAATTCTAGGAAATCATGATGTCATAGGATATCAAATCATGCTAATGCAGCTCTAGTGTATTTGTGTTTTGGATAATATGATCTTTCATCCATCACAAAGGGGTATAACTATATCATTGACAGTGTGGAAACTTGACTTACTAAACTCTTTATTGGCCTTGCCACATTACATTAGAAAACTCTGCAACTGCTGGAAGTGTTTGAGCAATGGACAGCAATTGATGAGATAATGACATGAAAATCTGCTTCAACACATTTTTTTACAGAGGTAAAACCTTTATGATTTCTGTAGCTTGATATTTCCCAGGTAAATAAAACAGTGCAGGTAAATCAAACCATGTAGAACAAGATATTACAGCCTCTCTCTCTCTCTCTCTCTCTCTCTAAAGGTGTTGAAGAAATGGTTTTCCGTGTGGCTTTAAAAAATAAAGCTATCTGGGGTAGGATGGGGGTTTGCCGGCAGAGCATAAGAGCTGATGCAACTGAATGACACAAGAGGATGAAGAAAACGGTTACATTTTCTGGCACATTTTATAATATGGAAACTAAGGGGGTTGAAGAGGAAAAACAGAAAGCTTTATTCTAGCGTTTCCTGATGTTGTTTGCCAGTGCTGGCGTGGGCACAGTTTTCCGATTTAATTTCACATAACTGGTATTTTTAAAGTCCTATGCTGGGATTTGTAAGGATGAAAAGTTTCCTTGGGAACAGAAACCGACCTCATGTATACTGGCTCAATCCTGCTTATTTCTGAGTGACAGGCATTTGGAGAACTGTGAGAGATCAAAGCTTCAAGAAATTAAATTGTGCACTTTAGGAAATTACCACTGCACAAAATGTAATTACAACACACTATCATGAAATGCGTCTGATTGACGTTCAGCTTGGACACAGTGATTAGTGTTTGTATTTAACTGTCTGTGAGCGCAGTAGGATTCCTTTCTGCCACTAATTAATTATGGGTCGTTCGCTCTACAGATGGTGGCAATAATGGAGCTGTCACCTACAAACTGTTTCTTTGCAGAAATTATAATAATCATCTCCCCTGAGGTTCTGTCTCGCACTTTCTCCTACGTGACCTCTGAACTCCTCTACTCAAACCATCCCTGATTTATTCTCCATATTTAAAGTTCCCTCACATGGCAGCAATCTAAAAAAAAAGGACAAATACTTACCCTGAACTAAGTACATAAGCGCCTTGTTCTAGTTGAAGTGTTTCTCAAGATGGTAGACATCACCCTTCTGTCTCCACCTTCCCCTTCTTCCCATTCCTCCACCCCCCACCAACCCAGAGCATCCCCAGTTACTCTTAAATGGCATTTCATATTCACTCTGTGCATCTCTGTTCCAAGACCCCTGAGATACATCAACTGACAGCTAACGCGGTCCTATCAAACACACGTACACTGATGGGCGGTCAATTTAAGACCTTCCATCTCACACACACACTCTCTGTGAAGTGTGCTGAGCTGAATTGCGCCCACCACCAGCCCAGCCTCCACCTGCTTTGGTTCTGCTCTGTATTGTATGTAACCTACACGATGGGTTGAGATATCTGATGTACCCCATGGGGGATGGTCTAGTGCTCCCTGTTGTCAAAGGTTGGCATGCTTTGGTATGCTGTATCTGACATGCTTCAAATCCTACAGCAGGGAGCACCAGAAAAGAGTGGCACCATACCGCCAAACTAAAGTGTATAATCATTTCATGCAATAAATGGTTAGATCTATGACATGAGTGATTTCTGACAGTAAGTACAGTAACTGTAGTACAAGGTCATCATTTCTCCCCTCTAAATGACTCATTCTGGCAAACACAAACACAGCTATGAACTGTATAATTGAATAAGTGTAGCTCTCCAGCGACAAACATCATGATAATACACGGAGGGGGGATGTGTAGTGATATAGAATGAACCTCAGTGGCCATGCAGACACACACACACACACACACACACACACACACACACACACAGTAGAACAGAACACAGAACATGTAATGTTCAGAAGAACCTTTACTTACCTGTGCATCAGCAGCAGAAGAAGAACGAGGGCCAGGAGAAACATGAAAGAAACACATCAATACGTCACAAAATTGAGTATTTTTAGACTAATACAGTCGCATACACACAAGCTGTCAGAGAGACACATGCACACACACACTCACTGTCAGACACACACACACACACACACATCTACAAACATTGTCAGAGACACACACGTGTGTGTGCCACACTGACATGCATGGCGATAGTACGGCATGCTGTACAAAAGAATCAGTGTCCTTTAATTAATAACCAGATACAGGCCATGCGTGTGTCTCTATTCCTACATCAAACACGGAACACTGGACAGACACTGCTAGGAAGTGATTCACACTCATACAGAGAGGTGGAGAGAGACGGATAGAGGTAGAGAGGAGAGAGAGAAGGAGAGAGAGAGAGAGAAAGAGAGGTTGGGAGAGTCAGAGGGGTAGAGAGAGAGAGAGAGAGAAACAGACAGAGAGAGACAAAGGGAGATAGACAGAGAGAGAGAGAGAGAGAGAGAGAGAGAGAGAGAGAGAGAGAGAGACCACCAGTGCGAATGGGTTCACACTGGTCAAAGCTGGTGTGTACACACACAACTTCTATCTTAAGAACCATGAGCCAGTCAACATCACACTTACTAGGTGCTCTAATTAACACTCACATACACACAGACTCAGGTTTTCATTTTATTGCCTCCATCGTCATGGAAGTTCGCAGTAGGACGAAGTTCAATCCTCAGTAAGCTGTTTGCATCCTTCAGCAAAATGGCTAAACCTTACCATCTCCTAAATGACATTCATCTATATATATATATATATATATATGTATTCAGTGTAAGTAGCTTTGCATTAAGGTGTCAGCTTAATGACAAAAATATTTTTCTTAGCCAGCTGTCTGTCCATTCGTTGCCTGAGTTGCTGTCCACATTTCTATAAGCTTGGCTCAAAATGCAAGCCGCACTAACATGGGATGTTGCACACATCTCAAAGTGAGCCAGATTGGACCTGGGAATGTCCAGACCAGACAGTTAGTGCTTCCCAACGCAATTTGATTACAAAAAGAATTTAAACGACCCGTAGACAAGCCAAGGACTCTCCCCCTCCCACAGGTATTGTGTTTGTGGAGGACACATGTAGAGTCTCAATTGAAGTCATTAGAAAGTCAATGAGCGAGAGCCACGGTGGGTCCCACTTCAAGTATGGATTGAGCTGCCGTGCTAGTTATCTTCCAAACCAATCTGCCAATTCGTTCTCTTGCCTGACCGGAGCCGGAGTGGCGTTGGTCCATAATGTCTCTCTGGTAGGCTAGCAGCCTGGGAGATGGAGAGACCCTTCTTCAGGTGTTTAGGGAGTCATCCATGATGGGTGCTGATTAGAAACACGCATCCAGCCACAGACACAAGGAACACAGAAACACTGTTACGATTCAACAGATTTCGGTTGCATTATTTCATATTGGTGGGTTTCTTAATGGTTAAAATCAAAGAAATCATGGAATAAAATAAATTAAAAGGATGAAAATGAATAAACTCATGTTGGATATTTGCATCACAAAAATGTGCCAATATTTTGTAGACCTGAGATGCTGAATCAGTGTTGCATAGAGCCCAATGCCAATCAAGATTGAGGTGGAAGCTAGCCTTCATAGTGTTATCAATTAAAGAACAAGGCACAGGTTGAAATTCACTGCTGTGACTAGTAAGGATGTGTTGGTTAGAATTAGAAGAAGAATCTGACTAATGTGATATTTGCTCTTCATTGGTCTACATCATTACAACCGTTGAAGCTGTTGACCTCAAATCAATAAACCACGACACCTACACTAACGACACCTACCCCCTACTTCCTTTGAAAATATTGTCTTTCTTGTTGCTTGTCCAACAGCTTGGAACAGATACGGACTGGAATGGTCAAGTAGCAAAGTAGGAGATATAAAATATATAGTATCAAATCCCAGAATAAGAACATCACCCAGGTCCAGCTTCAAGGCGATTCTATTGACCGGTCTTAACCTTACGTCTCTGTGTTAAACAGAGTCCATGCAAAAATAAATTCAGGGGTCCCACTAGTCCGCTCGCTGCTTTCTAGAAGTAACCTACGCAGATACCAGCCAATCGATTTCTAAGAAGGTGTCTGTGTGTGTGTGTGTGAGGACGGTAGGAAGATCTAAATCATGACCTTGGTCACTGAGTGCTGCTTGGTGTGTTCTCATTAGAACCTAATTGAAGCTGCAGAGATGGACTCAATTGAGTTTGATTAAAGTCGTCAGGTGTCTCTCTGTCGTGCACTCACGAAAACACACACAAACAAACTCACACACTCAAACACACGCACACACACACACAAATGCACACACGGACAAACACACACACGCACAAAAACACACACGGCTGTCCTCATTAGGTGTGTTCTCTCTGTCTCTCTCTCTCTCTCTGTCTCTCTCTCTCCATTCTGGCTGCCCTCTTGATCTCTCTCGCTCGCTCTAATGGAGGCTGCATGACACAGAAAGAAGCAGCAGTCAATGTTTCTGTATTAATCAAATCAGTCTTCTGCACCGGACAAACATTCCTTTTGAACATTCATCCTCCTGTCCTTCCCTCCGTTTACACATGGTGCCTTAACCACCATGTAACACAGACGAGAGAGAGAGAGAGAGTGTGTCTGAGAGAGAGCGACAGAGAGAGAGAACATAGAGGGAGAGACAGAGAGAGAGAACAGAGAGAGAGAGAGAGAGAGAGAGAGAGAGAGAGAGAGAGAGAGAGAGAGAGATGGAGAGGAGGGAAAATAAAAAGCACTTTTACAAGAGATTTTTAATAAATCTCTTGTACAGTAGCAGAAAATAAAAAGACAGTTGACCTCCCTGTTCCTCATGTTCTTTCAATATAAGGAGAATGTTATCAGGGTCGTACCCAGAGGATGTTAAGAGAGAACATTATTATTGGTTACAGTGAAGGCTACACTACTTAAAAACAAAGGGGTTTTATTTTTCATTTGGTTTATTTGGTTTAATTAGTGTATTTATATCAAGGCTTAAACTACCCTTATTAACAGACATCACTTGATATTTTTAGTTAGATGAAAGGTTCATTCATCAGCCAGTTCATTCAATGTGTTTGGCAAAACACATTATAAACTTGACAAAACATGAATAAAATTTATTCAAATTTATTATAAAAGTTATTCTGACAATGTCTGATTGGACATTGAAGGAGAGAATCAGACCAATCAGGCATAGCCAGAGGCATTTTGGCCAATGGAAGTTGTCACACATGGGCGCACACACACACACACGCACACACACACACACACACACACACACACACACACACACACACACACACACACACACACGCACACACACACACGCACACACACACACACACATACACACACACACACACACACACACACAGACACACACACACACA
>OOFG01107455.1:0-12337 GCA_900323295.1 Molva molva
CTGTTCCCCAGGCGATGCATGTTACACTGACTCCTAGTTCCTGCTTGGTCTGCATGCTGTTCCTGCAGAAAAGCGTCTCATTTTTGTAAATTCATGTTTATGTTCATTTCGGTCACGTTTTAGCCTAATTACAATGCCTTCGATCTCCTGGCGTGCATCTTCACATTTTAAACACGCAAGGCTCAGTATGCCTACTGAAATATACTACAAAGGTGTCATCTTCATGAAGGAGCAATAATCATCTAACTTTAACAGCAGACACACGCGGGCGCGTTCGCGCGCACACACACACACATAGACACACACATACACACACATTCCTAAATTTCCAAAGTTGTAAAATATATGAAAGATATGAAAAATATGTGATCTCGTTTTTTCAATACGCGAACATGAGTTCAACGTTCTATTATTTCTTTATAAATGCACATGCATGTTCCGCACACACCAGCACGCACAGGTCCGCTCTGGTGTCCTTGTTCCGTTTTCATCTTTAACCCCCCCTTCTCCTCTTCCTCTCGGCGTTCTTTCTCTCTCCTCGTCTTCCTCCGACTCTCCTCCTCGGTTGCAGGGAGAGATAGTTCGGATGGCGGGGATGGGCATCACATTTTAAAATCGGAATCTATTTTATCCTGGCAGAAATTCAGTAAGGGATACATCCCCAAATGTGATTCCCATACTGTGATGTAGCCGTGATCACTGTTTGCAGTGCGAGCTGCCGAACACTGTTTTATTTAATTAATTTCCTTGGAGAAGGAGGAGGAGGTACATATTTTTGGTGGAGGGAAGGATCTGTCAACTGAGCTGCCGTTCAACGAATGAAGGAATCTGCTGAAGATTTAAAACGAATCGCCTGCAGAATTATTCAGGCCTTAATGAAATGTTCGTTGCTACATTACGTAAAAGGATTCTATAGCTGCTTGGATAATATCCTTTGTGCATTATCATCTCGTATCATTCCTTTTTCCTTGCCGCGGGAGTAAAGATGCGGTACATACTAAGTGATCTCACCGCGGGAAAGCGTTGCTGTGTGCGGATAGAAAACGGTTCGGTGGTGGTTATTGTTGGCTCTCAACAGCCGATTGGTTCTTTACAATAGATAGAAAAGAGAAAATCACCCGGTACTAGGCTACTACGGTTTCTAGGGCAGCCAAAAGGGGGATTGTTACCGGAGAACTGCAGAACCACCGTAAGGAGCAGATGGATCATTATTCTACTTTGCAACGTAAGTGACCGCCACCACACAACCGAGGACTGCATTTCATCGTTCCAATTGGTGCAACGTTTATGCTCTGTAGTTTTAAGCAGCTTTTAAAAATCAACAATTAAGAAACATTATTCTATTCCGACAATAACTGAAATAATGTATAGGCCTACAAACATATCAGTATGCGCAAACATTGGCGCCAAAGCGATAGCAGAAATCGACATCTGACCATGGACAATGGCGTGATACTTTTTTTTATCGAAGTGTATTTTTTCTCATGTACTTAAGATCACATTCAAAAGGCCTATCAAGTTGATGTGATTAGGTGCCGCTGATCTCAGCAAGCCACCGTGGCTGCAGGGAGAGGGAGATGAAGGCGACAGAGTGAAATTATATGCATAAACGCTGTTGTAGCCTATGTAGTGTGTCACCAGATGTTTCAACTCGTTATGTTAGATCAGCTGAAGGTCTGCAAGTTATCCTTGCAGACCTTCAGAGGGATGTCTGCAATAACATACCTGATGTTCTCAAGCTTATGCATTGACTCACATACAAGGGCACCTGTTAAATCCACTTCACCGCGAGGTATTTTAGCTATTAGTTGTTTTTGTTTTTAAGCTTATATACATTACATAACTACACAACTGTGTTAGATGTGTTTATTGACTAAGACCTGTTTTGTTTTGTTATAGCTAATTTGGAACACTATTCGCTGGTAAACTGGTTGGTTAAGACCATTTGCACACTTTGTGGCTTGATTGCTGCTTGATTTTAGAGGTTCTTGAGTTGTTTTACTGTAGTCCATATCTTTATTTGTAGTTCAATGGGACACTGATAGTCTCCCTGGATTAGCCCCAATGTCTATAATGCAAGATAAGATAAGCATCTATCTTATCTGCCATGATTGATCGGACCAATGCATCCAACTCTGTAACAGTGGCAGTTCAAACAGTACCTCTATGAGCAGCACCAGTCATAATGCATTATCCAGTTGTGTCTGTGGGGGACACTTAACATCCTACATGGCATCCTACATCCTACACATCAATGCATTCACTTCTGTTGTTCCCAAAGGTAAAGAAGCCCAGGCCGTCTGACCATCTGTAGATCAGAGTGCAGGAGAGCTGTCTCTGCATCAGTACATTAATGCACTGATCCTCTCCACAGCCCTTCCAAAGTGTTCCGTCACTCTTCACACTCACGCAGAAGACTTGTTTCTGCCCTGTTATGTCACAGTGACGCCCAAGTCCCTGATCACGCTAAGCCATGTGCACCACATGTGGTTAGATGGAGAAATGATTTATTCATGCAGTTCAGAGATGAAAAGAAGTGTACAAACATTGCTGATAATACTCAAAATACTTGCTTATCACAAATCAGAATAGAGAGAGAGAAACAGGAGACATAAATATATATTTTACAGTTTTAAAATAATTTCCCTGTTTAAAGGCATAATATGTAAGTTCTGTCGCTAGGGGTATCTCAATCAAAACAATAACAACCTAGGTAGTTTGATGAGGTCGTGAAGTAGCATGGGATCTGTTGTCTATTGGGGAGTTCACGTTATGTTTAGTCACATTTATTCACGTTGTGTAATTTCCTTCTAATGAAATAGCCGCAAGTAACATAGCGTTAACTTTCTGACTTGCCATTGGATGAGCAATCCGACTAAAAATAACTTTATGAGCATGTTGAACGTTGTTGTAACTTTATAACGTTACCGTACACACGTAACAGATTTTCCCGTAGCATTAGATTCTACTTGTGGTGGGGCGATGTATGGGAAACACGATCATGGCTGGCGTAGTTCTCTCGGACAGATAAGAAAAGTAAAATAAAATACAAGTTAATTCTTTGTGTGGGAAAGACTGCATTAGCTTACTGGCTGCCATGAGCCAATTGTCATGTTAGCAAACGTAGTAATCTAGATTGATATTAAAAATATATAAATAAGGTCTCTCCTGGATTACTGTTGGTGCATAATGCCCCCAAGTTAAGGGGTAAAGGCGACATGACAACATCGACATGCAACCTCTCCAAATGAAACAGGCCGTTACCTTGAATAAAACAACGTATTTCTCTGGGTTTGAATATTGTTGGAAGCATTTGGGATAATGTAAGTACATAACTCAACAAAATCTAAAACATAGGTCTAGTTGTATTTAGATATTTGAAATGTTACATATTATACCTTTAAGACAAAGTCAGATGCCGGAGGAGGAGAGCAGATGTGGGTAGATGTGGAATGCTCTTCTGCTGTAACGACTCTGCTGCTGCTGATGATGCTGCTGGTTGCCTAGTGACAGTATCCATGGAACCAGCTGCCATTGTCATGGTGATGGTCCAGGGGGAGAGGAATCAGTGAGGGGAAGGATGATTGATGGTGTCACTTCGGTGGGGGGTGACGGATAAGAGGTTTAGGAAGATGATGATGATGGTGGTGGGGGTGGTGATGAAGATAATACCGAACATCTGGTTCATGATCATCATAATGACTGGTTGATGATGACTTGTAAATTACAAAGAAAACATCAACAATATATTTTGCGTTGGGGTCTAAACAAGTCATTTTCCTTTTGATAAATACATTATAAAATCAGCACCATTAGATTACCTTTCTGAAGGAGAAAAAAGATTACCTTTTTATGTATTGACGCATAACAAAATGCCTCAATACTGCTCGAATTACAAAATTGAAACTAATTCATTATCTACATTTTTGTACTCTCTGGAAGGTTCCATCAAATTATGAATCCCCAGTTCACACTCAATCAAATTATACAAAAATGATACTTATCTTCTGATTATGCAGCACTTATAACATTGTGGACAAGCATAGACGCTCAGGCCTGTGGCCTGACTTCTTAGTCTGTTCACACTGCGTCGGGCTCGGTGTGTGTGTCTGCACATAGCTATTTGTCAGTGACACCTTAACGGTGTTACCCAGTGGCACCCCGTCATCGTCATACAACCCTTTCAAACAGAAGCACCTTGGCCATTGGTGTGAAAGAGGCATCATCATAGGACAAACAAAGGTGTCATAACACATTCATTATGGGTCCGCTACTGTAACACCCAGGATGTGTTTTTAAGGTCATCAGTTGCAGCCCAAGTACTGTTCCATTCAAAGGTCTGCATCCAGCCACGGTCTCTCCCAGCGCCTGGATGTGTTCTCGCTCTGCCCATTTTAACCAGAACGCATCGAGGTGACAACCAGCGGCACTGCGTCCTCCCGCCCTCGGGACTTTGTGCTCCCGAATCGAAATTGCCAAGACCGAATTACCAAGTACGCAAGTCTGAACTTGGAGTAATTGGTATTGAAAAATGCCCTTAGTGAAGATATCACACATGAACATGTGGCCTAAAAGGAGCAGTCCCATAATTAGTAGCCTAGGGTTAGTATATATATATATATATATTCTCAGTAGGGGTTGACTCAGTATTATTTGCCGTTAATTATGATGTTATAAGGAGCAGGTATGGGCATCTTGCTGGAGGATGCCTATAGGCTACAGACGCTGAAGGGACCATTAGCTCAGAGTCGAGCTCCCTGCCCACTGCACTGTGTATACTTCCCCATATTTGAATATGGAAAGGATCTGTCGAATGTCATGTAAGAAAACAATATGCTATGCTATTTCTAACAAGTTACACTCAAAAAATAGCTCTTAAATCTTGCCTGCAGTACCTTTAAGTCCCATACTGTATTAATATGTTTCAAGGTTTAAAAGCTTACCATTGTAGGACGTTTTTTTCATTGGTGTCAATACCTAAAGAAAGTCAGCTACGTTGGTTATTTTGACATATAATAGGATACATCTACGTATTGCTTTTCCTTTGACTTGTTTTACTTTGACATACTACTACCATAATCTCACGTTTCTCCGGTCTTTCAGTACGTGGTATGTGTACCCCTTGGTATCCATCATCCCATACTCATTGTAAACGTACACTCATATCTCCCACTGTCAGCTGGGAGCTGTAAGATAAGTTAGGCAACATGATGTCCCTACTGACATCTAGACTTGAAGATGGATTAAGAGATTAAAGAGCTTTTATTGTAGGGTTTATATGTTCAAGATCAAGATACCCTTGTCTTTTTTAGGAATTAATGTTAAAATAATTATTTTGGGATGACACACTTAAGCAAGTAAAAATGTTTGTGAATGCAGATGTAAACATGTTTGCTCTTCATGCGAGCGTGGTTGTGTTTTTAAGGTAGTGGTGAGTGGGTGTGGTGAGTGGGTGTGGTGAGTGGGTGTGGTGAGCGGGTGTGGTGAGCGGGTGTGGTGAGTGGGTGTGGTGAGTGGGTGTGGTGAGCGGGTGTGGTGAGCGGGTGTGGTGAGTGGGTGTGGGAGGGGTGACACTTGATAACGAGATGCACTAATCTTCGAGTACCGTTCACATTCGTTGACAGTGTTGTCACAAAAACAACCAGTGCTGGTGATAAACTGCATCAGTTCTGCTTTGCTCTCTGTGGGTGTAAAATTATGATTCCTGACTATGGGACGGACAGGGGTATTTAACAATTGCTGTATACCTTATACAGTATATATATATAATTACTATATATAGTAACGTATAGTATAGTAACATAATATCGACCAATAATTGTAATTGTGTGAAACACAAAGCCATGGTCTTTTTAATGAACTGGATGTTTGTTTACAGACATATATGTTGTATAAATGTCACGTCCAAACAGACATGTTGGTCTAGAATGAGACGCAGAGACAAATAAGTGATTGAATAAAAACAAGAAGGACATCAAGGCAGTGTGAGAGAGATAAGGGAGAGAAAGAAACAATTAAGACCAGATGAGATCAAAAGAGAAGGTAATGAATAGAACGTGCAAAACAGGACATGGATAAGGCAGTCACACTCATTAATAGAAGTGTGTCAAAGGAGGTTAGATGATGAATAACATTTGAGGTTTAAACGTGGATCATCAAATACTAACACATACAAATAAACATCTTTACTAATTGCATGTTTAAATATGTCAGCCTTTTCAGCCTCTTAATGTCTTGAAATGGACAACAGAGTATGTTACGTTCACCTCAGGGCATGCACTATAAGCTGTGAGAGGACAGTGTAATGGTAGGGTGACCCTCAGCCTGAAGGTGTTAGGTTAGATCCACAACGTCCACAGTGCATCATCCTTGAATTCATCCTTGAGCGAGATGTCTAAACCCTGCCTGCTCCTTTGGTCACCTATTGAGAATCTGCCAAATGAATAAATACTAAATGTAGGCAGAGCATCATGTTGTAAACCAAGCAGGGTAACTTTACAGCAGAAAAATGTTACCTTCTTGGACAGGCCTACTAGATGAGTAAGAAATATGAAAGAGAGGCTGACTGGAGTCGGCCATGTTTCTCCAAGACTCGGGTATCATTATTTAGTTTGACAGTTTCTTAGCCCTACATTTGAGCCACATTCTCTGGGCTCGCTGTAAGCGCTGATGTGTGGAAAATGTTGAAGAACACTCCTAGTTACGCCTGACTGACACCTGACACCTGACTGAGAAGTGAGTCATAAGTCATTTATAAGCCTTCAGTAAAGAATGAACTAATCATTAACATAACTTAATATACATTTGCAGACGATTAATAAGTGCTCGGCCTTACCAGCCTATCCAGTGGACTATACCAACTGGTCGGCTGATCTATCATCATACATCTGGGTGGACACTCCCACTTGTGATGTCACTAGAGGGTCGATTATGACATGGCTTGTAATGGCTAATCAACATCAAACCTAGTGGTAAAATAGGGGCCATTTACCATAGCAATCATCAAGCATCTACAAATGTATATTCATGTTTTGTTAATGATTACTTCATCATTAACTAAAGGCTTATAAATTAATGTTTTGTTAATCATTTGTTCATCATTAACTAAAGGCTTTTAAGTAATATATGACTGAACATAATTATAAAGTGTTGCAGAATAAAGTCCATTCTGGTTGTTGAAGTATGCATGTGCTTGTTCATGTGCATTTCACTGTGTGTATATGTGTGTGTGTGCGCCTGCATGTGTGTATGTGTTTATTAACTTGCTTGTGCTGCATAATGATATGTTAAATGTATGCGTGTGTTTGTGTGTTTGTTTGTGTTTGTGTGTAGAGATCACGTGTGCAGCTTAATGATTTGTTAAATGTGTATGTGTGCTAAAATAGAAAGACTGAGTGATGTCACTGGTCCAAGTCATCATGTGAAGATTGCATATGTGCCAAGTACTCCAAGGGTGTGTGTAATGTGTGTGTGTGTAATGTGTGTGTATGTGTGTGTGTGTGTGTGTGTATGTGTGTGTAATGTTTGTATGTGTGTGTGTGTAATGTGTGTATGTGTGTGTGTGATGTGTGTGTGTGTGTGTGTGTGTGTATATGTGTGTGTGTAATGTGTGTATTTGTGTGTGTGTAATGTGTGTGTGTAATGTGTGTATGTGTAATGTGTGCATGTGTGTGTGTGTAATGTGTGTATTTGTGTGTGTGTAATGTGTGTATGTGTAATGTGTGCATGTGTGTGTGTGTAATGTGTGTATTTGTGTGTGTGTAATGTGTGTAATGTGTGTATGGGTAATGTGTGCATGTGTGTGTGTGTAATGTGTGTAATGTGTGTATGTGTAATGTGTGTATGTGTGTGTGTGTGTAATGTGTGTAATGTGGGTGCTTACGTGTGACCAATGTATCTCAACTAGACATGGATAAATACATATCAGGCTCGTGTGACTGAACATTGTGTGTGTGTGAGTGTGTGTGTGTGAGTGTGTGTGTGGAGGAGTGAGGAAGCAGTCCCCTTGTGGAATGCTGACTGTGCTTATTTATATTCCAACACGCTTGGAATTCCAGCTGTAAACCCCCCCCCCCCTTTTCTTACTCCTTACTCCTCTTCTTCACTCACCGCCGTTCTATATGTGTGTGTCTGTGTGTGTGTATGTTTGTGTGTGTTTCTTTTTGTTCGGTGTATGTTGACAGCAACCCTCCTTTTGGTATATTTAAAGATCTGTCACAATTTCCTGTACAACTATATCCCTCATTAACATGGCCGGGCTGCACCGACCTCCTTCAGCCTTATATAGGCCAGCTCCCAGGGCTCCCTGGGCTCTTTAGGTGTCCATTGCACTGCCTGTAGCGCTGAGCAAGCATGGCAGTTAGCATGGCAGGCTACTGGAATATAGAATGCGATTGCCAGAGCTTATTAACTATTCATGCAGTCTCTTTGCATGCATGCTGCCTACACATTGGAATTGTACACTGAAATACTGGATGGACCCTGGAGTGGAGGCATTTATAGTTTCAACTCTTTTCGTCTCTGTATAGGATAACACATATGTCTTATTTGTTAGAAGTGCCATATCCATTCATCAACTATTTATTAGTGAAAGTGCTGTGACAGTATCTGTTTTGGTTTGACTGAGTTTGCCCTGTATGAAACAGTTGAGATGTTAGACCGCTCCCGACGTCTGACCAATCAGGGCCAGCTTCCCTCATTGTTCGTGGAATCCATCTTGTCTGTCAATCACAGGTGCCTGAAATGCAACACTTATCAATGGAGGAGAAATGCAGGGAGGGAGGGAACAGAGAGGGAGGGGACGTTCTTTTGGTTGTTTAGATTCAAATGAAAAACAACCAGAACTCTCTTCTGCTCTGTTCTGCTCTCTCTCTCTTTACGACTCTCAAATCTTCACAAAACAGCTTTAAGAAGATCTTGACCAGAAAAAGATCTACCAAAAAGCAAAAAAGAAAAGACAAGAAGTGAAATAGAGAGAAAGACAGAAAGACCGACCCTTACTCCATCCTTTAAACGGAAGCTGGCTGTTAAGAGGAGCAGGCAACATTTGTCCAGGTCCTTAACACTGTGATGGGGGTGTGATGGAGCACCTGTGTGGCAGAGTCAAGTGTCTCAGCCCGGGACTGACTGACAGACGGGTCTCAATTTGTCTCCGAGAGCCTGTGGCGAGAGTATCCTTCTGTCACGACTCGAGAGCTGCAGACACACACACACACACACACACACATATATGAACACACACATGCACACATTCATACACACACTTCTCTCCTGCCGCCTCCTCCTGTCTGCTGTCCTCATCACCCTCTCCCTCCTGCTGCATCATTTTTCTCCATCTCACTGTCTCCTGACATGCAAAGGGTTGTGGACTTGGACAGTGGTGGCGTGGGAAGTTTACACTTAACTGGAAGCCAGAAGCAAGGCTGCCCTGCTGCCTCATGAAGCTGCACTCCCCAGCGCTTCGTGAGGCAGCATCAGGACGGCATGCATGTATCTCCTTTATTGTAACTGCTGCGTGTTAACATAGAAAGCTAGAAAAGCAGTGAAGAGGATCATGATAGCAGTGAGCATGATGATGATGATGAAGAAGATAAGGATGACGATGATGAGGATAACTTAGTGGTAGTAATGAATATATAGACATTTCGATGATAGGGATGTGGTGTGTGATGATGGGGGGAGGATGGTGACTCATATGTTTATATGGTATCATACAAGGGAAAAGCATTATCCATGTAAAATGGGCTATATAAAGAGTCTGTCAGTGGACAAATTTAGTTAATTTCTCAATGGACAAATACCTTTTATCCAGCTCGTCAGTGTTGTTGGATCATGGATAGGTGTGATGTCATGTCCTGTCGGGTGGATGGTCTGTGGGGTAGGAAGGAGAAGCAGATGAGGAAAAGATGGATGTGCTTCTATTTAATGGATATAAGTATATATAAATAAGGATATCTTCCACACTCATCTGCTGCAGCCTTCTGCTGGACTTATAATGCTGCCCTCACAGCTTGAAATAAAAAATAATGGTTAACTAAGACATGTAACCCTAAAGTCTGGTTTTCACAAAAGGATCAAGGCTTGGTTTTGAGCATTTCAACTGATTCTCCTGTTACCTTGGCAACCTCTCACGTGGCCACTTCCGCAGGCTGTTGAGGAAGGCTGCAGGGCTAAGTCTTAAGGCAAGGCAGTTTCTAGTCGGGACTTGTCAGTGGCTTTTCGGCCGATTGGGCATGTTGAATCTGCGGTGATGGCTGTCAGGTGACGGGGAGAGAAATCTCTCTGATTGGCTGTTCAGAGAATCAGTGCACGAGAAGAGAGACGGGATGAACAAAGCAGCGCAATCAGGCGCTCCCAGACTGAATCTATCCCGGTAGTGTTTTGCCTCCAGATGATTTGACTCATAAGTTGCTTTTACAAATAAATTCAACTGAAAAGACCCAAGCAAAATAGTCTGTAAACCCTTCTTTGTTTCGTTTATATCGGGTAGAAAGAGCAGAAAGAGCTTCATGTCATGTCAGTTTGCACATACAATGATTTGTGGTTTGGTTGGTAACAGGTGTAGTCCAAAAGAACCAAGTCTTCTGACGCAGTGCGTCTCACCAGGCGTGCGTGTGTGGGGCCCTCAGCTGGCCCTCAGCCATCGTCTTTGCGGTGTTCAAGTGATAGTATTAACAAGAGATGTGAGCCCATGGAGCAGACCTCCACGCAGCTCCTTCTTTAACATCCGCTGGCTGTTTCAGGGCCTTTAGATGTAGGCCTTGGACTAGAACCTCCATTTACTAGAACCTCCATTTACTAGAACCATCATTTACTAGAACCACCATTTACCAGAACCATCATTTACTAGAACCATAATTTACTAGAACCACCATTTACCAGAACCACCATTTACCAGAACCACCATTTACTAGAACCACCATTCATTGCAGCAGTTGACTGCATCTCTGGTAAACGTGTTGCTGGTCCACTATGGGTAGTGAAGACCATCTCTGGTAAACGTGTTGCTGGTCCACTATGGGTAGTGAAGACCATCTCTGGTAAACGTGTTGCTGGTCCACTATGGGTAGTGAAGACCATCTCTGGTAAACGTGTTGCTGGTCCACTATGGGTAGTGAAGACCATCTCTGGTAAACGTGTTGCTGGTCCACTATGGGTAGTGAAGACCATCTGGATCTTTTAAGTTGGAGCACACTTTTAACTGAAGCTTAGTGGCTAATGGAGAGAGCTGGGAAGAGAGGGTATAGGTGAAGTGAAAGTGTAATTGAGAGAGGTAGAGAGATGAAGCAAGTGGAAAAAGTAAGCAATTGGTAGCAGCAGGTGATGACTCTGAGCATGCAGAGAGAGAGAGAGAGAGAGTGAGAGAGAGATGACAGTAAGATGTAGAGGTTTATCCAGATAGCAGCAGGTCTCCCAGTGTGTAGCATCAGAGTTCTTCATGAAGGTGAAATGTTCTTTGCAGTGTTATTAGTACCCATGTGTGTGTGTGTGTGTGTGTGTGTGTGTGTCAAACACTGTCAGGCTATTTGGTTACTCACACATCACTTGGTCTTAGGAAACATCTGCCCTTCAGGGTCTGGTGTTTGCTTGAGTTCTACACGGCTCAGCAGATATTTTCACAGAGCCAATCAGCGTCTTGCAGACGGGACTTCAAAAAAACAGATGGAAATTCAGATGGAATTTGTGTGACCATAGCGAGCACCAGAAAACCTTGGTTTCTACCTTTACGGTATTTTTGAGAAGTCTATGGTACAGAGAGCAATGTCACTTGCGGAATTGTTCACAAACACTTTATGATTGGTTAAGGTGGCAGAAAGGACTAAGACGGAAGAAACGTCAAACTGAATCATGAAGGGAAACAAAGTAGAAATTCAGGAAGATTATCACGCTATTACATGTACCCATATTGGTGTTAGTAACCCACAAGACAGGAAAGACAAAATGACTTTAAGCTGATACAGTAGGGCTCAGGGTAATCAGATCCTGATTCCGTTTCTTGCTGAAGATCAGTTTGGCCTTGCTCCCGTTAAGACACTTTTAAATCCCAAAAATGGACGGACCAATCAGCGGTAGGTTAGTTAGTGATTCCCAGCAGAAAGATTCTGGTTTCCTCATATCCTTGAGTCAGACTCCTTAATATATAAATCCCTGTACAACAAATTTGATAAAATTACTATTTTGGTCCAATTGCATACCCTCCTCACATTCCTCCAAAAATAGGGAACATCCCCCTGGTGTTCATGGTGCCGGCCCACTCCTGCATTGATTCATCACTACACAGGCCCTTTGTCTCTCATCCCAAACAAATAGCCAGTGTTAAAGTTAAATCTGTTCTCCA
>OOFG01107457.1:0-11189 GCA_900323295.1 Molva molva
ACAGTCGCAGCCTGGTGAGTGAAGGCTGAATGGAAGCTGGCCCATGCTCGGCCTTGCCAATCCGTCATCCGGTGAGTCCTGGAGGGCACACACACACATACACACACACACACATGAGCGCACGCACACACATGCACGCACACACACACATATAAGCATGCGCACACACATATATACAGGCACACACACACACACGCATGTGCACACACAGGCATGCACACACGCTAAACACATACGCGCACACACACATGCAAGCGTACATTCGCACACACACACACAAACATAGACACAACATACATACATAGACACACAGACAAACACACACCATACACGTAGACACACCATAGACAAATAGACACACCATAGACACACATACACACACACACTCAATACACACACACCATACACACATAGACACATCACACACACATAGATAAACACACAAATACACACACACACACAGCACAAATATAGTGAACAATGTTGTGGCGTAAGTGAGCTGGAAAGAGATTCATGATTTATGTAAATGTGTGCATACTGGAGTGGCATTTGAACACCAAATAGCCTTGTGTGTTTCAACCTCGTGGAACAACAAAGAACCGAGAGGCTGTAATTGCTGCAGTATACGGGGAACGATAGCACACAGGAGGGGTTGCGCGACCTTCGCTAGGTTCACACAGCGCAG
This sequence comes from Molva molva, assembly GCA_900323295.1. NCBI lineage: Eukaryota > Metazoa > Chordata > Actinopteri > Gadiformes > Lotidae > Molva > Molva molva. The sequence goes on from OOFG01107457.1 coordinate 686, forward strand.
CGGAAGGACATCTGAAATGTCAACGAGGGATGGAGTGATTATCACAGAGCACTGCGCTTTGTCTCTGAGTCTCGTTATGGAATCACATGCATAACAACACCAGCTCTAATTGGAGACAATGAGGTAACCGATCCTACTGTGACTGAGCTAACAGGTTTTTGATAACGCACAGATGGTTTATGGGTACTTTGACTACTTTTTATGCCGTGCTCTGCTCAGGTTTTTTAAGCTAATAACACTGGGTAACATTTCTTCACGAAACACAAACTGTGGGAGTCAAAGGTTCATCTCTCTATCTCCAGAAGGAATTCAACTTACAGCTCTCTATCCCCAAAAGGAGTTCAACTTAAAGCTCTCTATCTCCAGAGTGAGTAAAACGTACAGCTCTCTATCTCCAGAGTAAGTTAAACTTACAGCTCTCTATCTCCAGAGTGAGTCAAACAAACAGCTCTCTATCTCCAGAGTGACTCAAACAAACAGCTCTCTATCTCCAGAGTGACTCAAACAAACAGCTCTCTATCTCCAGAGTGACTCAAACAAACAGCTCTCTATCTCCAGAGTGAGTTAAACTTACAGCTCTCTATCTCCAGAGTGACTCAAACAAACAGCTCTCTATCTCCAGAGTGACTTAAACTTACAGCTCTCTATCTCCAGAGTCAGTAAAACGTACAGCTCTCTATCTCCAGAGTGACTCAAACAACGGGCTCTCTATCTCCAGAGTGACTCAAACAAACAGCTTTCTATCTCCATAGTGACTTAAACTCACAGCTCTCTATCTCCAGAGTGCAGTTCTGCTCGTCTAGGGGGTACCGTCGCAGATCCATCATACACGCCGCTGTGGTCGTGATTCTGAAAACAAAAAGAACATAAAATACAATAAATACAAAATAACTGTTCAGAACTTACAGGACTCAGGTAAGGACTCAAGAGTTTGGGTAAGATAACCAGTACCATACAGCCCAATAAGGTACCTGAATTCACCTGAGAACCTACAGAACTCAAGTAAGGCAAGCTAAGGTATGATAAGGTAAGGTAACAATAACTCTCCCGAGAACAGGGCTCAGGTAAGGTAAGCTAAGGTATGACAAGGTAAGGTCACCTAAGACTCACCTAAGACCATACAGGACGGTGCCGTCGGGGTGAAGCCGGATCATGCGGTTCTTCACTGTGACCCCGTGTACGAAGGACTTCTTGTCATTGAGGAAGTAGGTGTCGGGCACCCAGAGCTGGTCCGCCACCCGGTTGTCCAGCGTCAGGTTGAGGGGGATCCCTGAGTAGGCCAGCCTCTTGTCCCTCCAGTACTGCTGGAAGTACATGGTGAGGGTGTAGTCCTGTGGGCCAGGGAACACGCAGTCAGCTTCTATTGAACATTAACCTTTACGTCTGGAAGGGCATTCTTAATTCATGGCCATAATATTGTACGGCCGATAAACTATAAATAATGGAATTTCATGTTCTCCAATGTCTCCAAGGAGCCGAGGTTTCACACCATCATCGTTGCGGTTGAGATGAGGGTATCAAGGTCAGTGCTAGATACTAAGGCACCTAATGCTCCATGGTATAGCTGGGATGGAGTTCCTGGTAGTCATGGTGATATTTTAAAGAATGGAAATATCGGAAGGCTGTGTTTCAAGGCCTATCTGGTAGAAGAACATTTTACTGTTGACTTTTTACCCAGAGTGACTTACTGTGAGTTCAGATACAGATACATGTCAGGGGTTAGGGCGTCTTGCTCAAGGATTCCCAACCACAAGTCATTGGGGGATCAAACCCAGGACCTTTTGGTAGGGAGTCTAACACCCAAACTACACTATCCTACCCTCCTCAGTTATTTTATTACAGGTCCCTTTTCTTATTTATTCAAAATTTATTAACACAGGTGAGGCTCAGGGCGCATCACATGGAGGTCTTTCACACGGGCCATGGATCTAACCAGACTGATGGCTTATGGATTTCCATGGGCAATATTCACCAAAGCGTCCAAGGAGTTCCCCGTCCCAGCTAGCGTTTGCAACCAAGATGGCCGCTAGGTGAATAAGACCAATGCGGCCATTACAGCATCAAAAATTGAATTCTAGGTTCAGTGGTTGGACCAGGTTCTAGGTTCTTTCTACTGGGGCTAAAACACACAATGCTGAACACCGGGTCAGGTCTTGATGAAATAAACAGTACACAGCAGGATAGGGGATGTATGAAAATATAAATCCAGTTACACACTGAATTATTTAGTGGCAAGCCCCTCTTTATTGTATAGAGGAGTACCGTGATAGAGAGAGCATGGGGCACTATATGGAGAGAGAGAGAGAGCGAGAGAGAGAGAGAGAGAGAGAGAGAGAGAAAGAGAGAGAGAGAGCTGGAAAGAGTTTGGTAGGAAGAGAGAGGACAAATAATACAGTAGAGAGAGAGTGAGAGAGAGAGAGAGGTGGAAAGAGTTTGGTAGGAAGAGAGAATAATACATTAGAGAGAGAGCAACAGAGAGAGAAGTATAGAGAGAGAGAGAGAGAGAGAGAGAGAGCTGGAAAGAGTTTGGTAGGAAGAGAGAGGACAAATAATACAGTAGAGAGAGCAAGAGAGAGGTAGAGAAAGAGACAGAGCAAGAGAGAGGTGAAAACATAAAAACATGCTCAAGAGAGTATTTACTAGATATTAATAGAAGATATTGCTAGAAAATATTACGAGATACTCATAGAGCAGAGAGACAGGAAGAGAGAGACAGAAAGGGAGAGAGAGAGAGAGAGAGAGAGAGAGAGAGAGAGAGAGAGAGAGAGAGAGAGGGATTAGATAGATGTTTACAACCACATCAGGCTTTCATGGTATGAAATGAGGTCATCAATAATTCAGTTAGTCCAACAGGTGCGGCCGTCAAAACGCTTTTCAGGGCTTTTAATGCAACGCTTCACTAGTGTGCTCGCCTTTGTTTTGCTGACTAATGCTCTCTTCAATAAATAAGTAGGATTCAAGAAATAAACAAAAAAACCTGGCCGTTAAAAATGTATAGTATTTTGTTCTAGTTACAGATATGCACATTCTTGACGTTCATAACTCAGTATACTAGTATTTGTCCCAGTTTACTTGGGACACTGGATTTGATCTCTGCCTGCTCAGACTCGGTGATGAAATCACAAAAACTTGCTCATCACATCAACTTTTTCAGTCATTGCTCTAAAATTGTAAGTATAATGTAACAGAACAAACAAGACCAAAGTGCACACAACTCTTGTGTAACGGATGTGTTTAAAAGGTGTATAGTCTAACTGTAGTTTAACAGATGTGTAGTTTAATATATGTGTTTAAAAGGTGTGTAGCCTAACTGGAGTTTAACAGGTGTGTTTAAAAGCTGTGTATTTTAACTGTAGTTTAAAAAAATGTGTTGTTTAGGTGTGTTCAAAAGGTGTGGAGTCTAACTGTAGTTAAACAGATGTGAGGTTTAACAGGTGTGTTTAAAATGTGTGTAGTCTAACTGTAGTTAAACAGATGTGAGGTTTAACAGGTGTGTTTAAAATGTGTGTAGTCTAACTTTAGTTTTAACAGATGTCTTTAAAAGGTGTGTAGTCTAACTAGATTTTAACAGATGAGTACAGGGGTCCCAGAAGAAGAGGGAGGAGGAGGAGGAGGGGGAAGAGGGAGGGAGGAGACGGCTCATCACCTCCTCCTCACAGTCTCCTCTCCAGACAGCCTGTCAGTCAAACCTCCCTCACCTCAGGTTAACAGCAGGAACATCTACTGGGAACACTAGAGCAGCACTCCCAGACGCTCTGAATGAGAGGGACCTTTCTAGCACTGCGTGATGTTCCCTAGGGTTCAGAAGTGTGTGTGTAGTGTGTGGGATGATGGTAAATACATTCATGAAGAAAACTCCACAGGGAGGTGTTTGCGTAAAATTTTAGGATAATGTATCCTTCTGGAGCGAGAGGGAGGAGCTTGGGAACAAGTTATCTATACATAACTCAAGATAAGAAGCTCTTTATACTTTATGGATTTATACCCCGCACTTTTGCGGGGTATACATTTTTGCCTTGTTCGTAGTGTTGGAAACTGCTTCCCTCATATATTCCTGATGTGTTGTAATTGGGTTAGGGTTGGGGTTAGAGTACATCTAGAGTAGATCTTTATTGATCTTTATTAATAACATAGTGGGTCCCTTTTCCTCCTCTATTTAGAAAAACCCTTTTAGAATTGTATTGCCAGGATTTTGGAAACATCTTCCAACACTGGTTTAAGACTGAGGACTGATATGTGAATCCTGGCTCACAGTAACTGTTTTCTTGAATTGCTGTTTTTTGCTGGGACACAAATACAGAGCTCATGTTGTTATATGGCTTATATAACTGCATTGTGTAACACCGGCTCCAATGTAGTTATTATTATAGAAGGATCACTAGTGTCTTATTCCCCTGTATGCTGAGACCCTGAGGGCCATTGGTGTGTTGTGTGGATGACTCAACCAAGCGTCCAGATACAAAACCTACAAGACGTCTACAGCAGGACCTTCTTAAACTTACAAGACATCTACAGTAGGACCATCTTTAACCTATAGACGTCAACAGTATAACTTTCTCAAACCTACAAGACATGTTCATTAGGACCTTATACCTACAAGACTACAGTAGGACCTTAAACCTGCAATACTCTGCAGTAGGACCTTCATACACCTATACAACTCTGCAGTAGGAACTTCATAAACCTACAAGATATCTGCTCTGCAGTAGGACCTTCTTAAACCTACAAGACTCTGCAGTAGGACCTTCTTAAACCTACAAGACGTATGCAGTAGGACCTTCTTCAACCTACAAGATGTAGGCTGTAGGACCTTCATAAACCTACAAGACGTCTGCAGTAAGACCTGCTTAATCCTACCAGACTCTGCAGTTGGACCTTCTTAAACCTACAAGACTCTGCAGTAAGACCTGCTTAAACTTGGACCTTCTTAATCCTACCATACGTCTGCAGTAGGGCCTTCTTAATCCTATCAGCCATCTGCAGTAGGGCCTTCTTAATCCTATCAGCCATCTGCAGTAGGGCCTTCTTAATCCTACCATACGTCTGCAGTAGGGCCTTCTTAATCCTATCAGCCATCTGCAGTAGGGCCTTCTTAATCCTACCAGACTTCTGCAGTAGGGCCTTCTTAATCCTACCAGACTTCTGCAGTAGGGCCTCCATAAACCTACAAGAAGTGTCTGTGACCCACTTGGTGACCCACCTAGTGACCCACCTGCGGAGGTACTTTTGACCCAGGACCCAGTAAATACCCAAACATTCTCATTACTATGTCAAAAAGTTAGGTTATTAACATTTCTCTGTATATATAATACTTTTAGGTCTTCAAATGTACTAATGATCAAATTAAAGGCATTTTTTGTAAAAAATTACCCACTTGATTTCCTGCTGTGACCCACTTATGGGTCGCGACACACAGTTTGTAGACCACTGGTTTACATGATGATGAAATGTGGAAATACATATGTCTCACAGATAGATGATAACATTCAGGCTCTCATAACTATGGAATAATGCCTAGCAATATAGCTGAGTCATGCTGAGTCATAGTGGAAGTGCATAGATGGTGGAACGGACACAGCAGATCATGTACAACCCTATCCATTAAGTGCTTACCATCTAAGTGCACGGAAATCACATTTACCTCACACTTCCAAACCTCCACTTGTTTAATCTGTGATATTGGAAAATGACTGGGTGATTTACCAGTTCTCACGCTAAAAATAGAGAAGTAGAGCAAGCACAGTAACAAAAATACAAAATATAATCTTGGTCTCCTTGACAACAAGCACTCCACAGTTCGCCTACACAAAAGGTATGGACCAGCTGATGTGATGTTGGAACACTGGTCACCAACACATCTCCACAAAACACAAGGAAACAGGGCACAAAAGAGGTGATATGAAGGTGTGAGAGTATATGAGAGTACCGTCTGTCGGCCAAGCTCTAATTAGCTGAAAAGCTACTTAACAGGAAGAATATAAAATACTGGACCATTCGATAAAAAAAACTAAAGGAGTTGTTGTTGTTTTTTCAAAATACCAGTTGTTAATGTTCAACTAACTTCTAAATGTCAAATAAAGTCATATTTGGCATCTTTTTTATTGGACGATAATGAAATTATACTGCATTAACAGAGATACTGTAACAGCCACATTCACCACTAGCATCGCTAGGATTAGCATTAGCATTGCTTATATCAACAAATGCTGTGCCCCCACCAATTCACTCAAATGCACTCGAGGTTAGATCAGGAGATCAACCACCAGTCCAGCAATCCCACAGTGTCGTGTACGACAAACCTTAAAACAGCCCATAACTTAAAGGGTACCCATCACGCTTGGCTTTATTCTAATATAAGAGAGTTCTACTACATACGCGTGTTGTGAAAAACTACAAAAATATTGCGGAAAGGTGGACCATTGACGTAATTTTATGTACGTATGAAGTACTACTCTCTAATATTAGAAAATAGCTGAGCGTGACGGGACCCTTTAACACGACCCTTTAACACGACATTCTTGCTTCAGTGACATGACTTATGATTACAAGCAAAAAAGGTTATTAAAGGGCTCCTATTTCACCACCAGGTTCATTTTATTTGCCATGACAAGCCATTTCAAAACCCATCGGTGTGTGACATCACAAATGGGAGTGTCCATCAACATACGATGAATAGAACAATGTCCCAGTTGTGATATCCCAAACGGATTATGGTAAAATAGGGGCCCTTTAAGTCGGGAGATAAACGTAGGAGGAATCAAGGAATTGTGATATTTAGGATCAGTATTTTATTGATGAATAATATTGGAGGGTGGGATTCGCGATGCAACCAGCAACCCAACAACTAAGATGGCGGCGCATCATGGGTTCTCACGCATCCCTTCTCCAGAGAGATAAGCCATCTTGTTTAATACAAGCTAGCCATCTTTCGTCTGTGTTCTCAGTGTCTCGGACTCTATGAGTCAGTTTCACATTTCAAAGTAAGAGGGCGGCTCTGTTGTAATGCTGCGCGAGAAGCCAGAGCAACGTAATCAATGATAGATAATGGTCATAGTGAGGAGACGTGACCTCAGATTGCCCATAACTACCAGGCAGCTTCCCGGCTCCACGATCTAACTGGAAATGTTTCTAGATGACTCCTGTTTATATGACACAGCTCTGAGCTACATTCCATTGAGGTTGTGTGTTTGACTCCCAAGCAGAAAGATTCTGGGTTCGAACCCCCCAATGTCTATAACTGGGCCGTGGCTCACAGTTTAATCAGAGAAACGGGAGTCATTTAGGATGGGGGCAGTAGGACAGGGGCTTTACTCCCAAGCCGAAAGGTTCATGGTTCAAACCCCAATGTCCACAGGCATCCTACAGCAAGAGATGCTCCACCATCTACCTGCTAGTCGCTTTGGACAAAAGAGTCTGCTTAGTAACTGAATATTAAATAGTAGCACACTCACTATGTCACATGGTTAAAGCCTCCAACCACATACCACCATCAGAAACATTATTTTAGATAAAACTATTTCAGGGAAGACGCATTCAGGCTCTATCAGGCTCTAAGTGCATGTCCCCTTGCTGCTCTCAAGAGGGTTAATAGGGTTAACCATTACACCAACTAGTTACAAAGTAAAACACGTCTAAAGCAATGTGTGATATTACACAAAAACAGGTATAACACAACATAAAATAAAGGCCTACTGTTCCTTTGATATCATTTATTATAAAAGCCAATGAGGTCATTGTCTAAACACACTCACACACACATAAAGTCGATTCAGACTAAAGTCGAGCGAACCAGGAAGCTCTTAAAAGTATCTTGAATTCTATTTTTAATTTCCCCTGCCGTTACTTTAATATAAGTTGAATATAAATTTGCTTGTTAAACATAATGAACACATGAATCAATGTAATGAATAAATGGTACTTATGGGTAAGGTTTGGTACTCACCATGTTGACTTCGGACACCATGTCTATACTGGCTACATCTATACTCATCCCCACCGCAACCGGCGCACCTGAAATCCACCCGAAAAGTTCTCCGTTACTTTTTTCCTCATAATTCATTATCATTGTTTGAAGTATGCCTAGGACTACTCATCGATTTGTTTACCCATAAAAACAACACAAAGTAATCCGTGCGCATACCTCCGAAGTCCGGGCGAAGGCGAATATCGTATCCTTTCAACAGTTTATCCACGGTCTCTTTGACGAACGACATGTTTCCTGGTTCATTGACGCTGGAAGACACAAGAAATAAAAGTGTGGCGTGTGTTTCCCACACGGATCTCCACGTCTGAACTAGTACAGAATACTCACCTCTGGGTTACACAGCACACTACGGCCACGAGGAGTGGCAAGGAGAGTACGTCTAACAGCCCTGTTTTCTGGAGTACAAACATTCCTTGTGATGTCTGAATCTAGTGAATAATGGACGCACTTCTCCTCCAGCAATAGATGAATGAATGAATGAAAGGATGAATAAATGAATGACTGGACGTCTTTCTCTTTCAGCTCGGGGTCCTGATGCTGATCGGGTGAGAGTTCACGCACGGCTATGAACGACTCGCGTAGTCTAGGCTATATTTACAATAATAATAAGCAAGCATGCGATGCATTTTCTGGACATCACTTATATTAATATTCTCATGATGTTGGAGTCTAATTGCCACGTAGTTTTTATATCCCATGCCTCCATGCTTTGGTGGTAGTAGTGAATGTGCGCACAAATACGCAACAAATATCCCAAGAAGCGCACTTGTTGTCTCGGGAAGACAAGTGCAAAATAGGTCCAGGGAAGCGTATACAAATATATATCCAGTCAGTCGACTCTTGTCCGCGCCTTACATGGTGAGTAGTGCGTTTAAAACAGTTCTCCTCGACTCGCTGTCCTGTCTGCCAGTGTAATTATTAAACACCACGTGACAAACTACTCTGCCTGCATCTACCATCGATTTATTTTTTCTATTAGGGATTTGTGCAGAATATCATATCTCTGTCATATCTGATATCTCACAGGGGGTACTTTAGAATAAATTATGACGGTTATTGTAATTACAAATGTAATTCTGGCGGAATGAAAGACTTTGGTCGCGCCAACGTATTAGTGTGTTATTGCTTTGCGCCTCAGTGGATAATAAAGTAAAACAAATTCTTAAGAACGAGACCATTTTTAATTTAAACTGTATTTAATTAATGTAATTATTGTGTAAAGTGTTTGAGGTTTCAATTGATGAGGTCGATTTTTCATGGTGATTACTGTGCTGTTTATGGTTGCATTTGTTAAAGCATTCAAATATTTTTTCCTTTAAAATAACACAGTAGTATTTATAATGCTTTGCAGCAATGTATCCAATACAACATAGCATAATGTAATTTATTAGGCAGGGATAAAGAGGCACATCTGGACTGGCATATGTGTAAACAAGGAAGCAGGAATATTGTTAAGATATCCCCTACATTAGTCAATATCTCAAACACAACCAGACCGAATAACTCAATAGTAAAATAAACCTGTGAGTCAAGTTATATTGTCAAAGGACTTCCCAGGCCACATTCCGTTTTTGCTCCCTCTTAGCTATCCCTATAGGCCTAGTTCCAACTAGAACCCTTTATTAAAAGCTAAAACAAATAAATAGTGCCCCAGGAGCAATAAAAAACAAACTCAATCCAAAAATCTATCTTAACCTATAGCCAGGAGGAGAGTCCAGCCTGTGAAAAAGGAAAATATAAAATTTCCCCTCCAAAAACAAATGTAATTCATCTTGTCTTGGTAGTGCCCGGGAGTAATTAGGTTCCTATTAAAGATTCAGTCGCTCAGTTTCTCTACAGCGAATAGGCCCCGCCCCAAACAAATGAACCCGCCAATTATTGACCACGAGGTCAAAAGTCCGTTGGAAATAAGCTAGCAGTAGCATGTGTGAAAACGATGTCTTAACATGTTAAAACAAATCTTAACAATGTCAAAAACGTTTATTTCTTACCTGGTGTCGTAGATTGCGTAGAGCTTCTTGTTCCCATCGACTGCATTCCTGGGACAAAAGAAAATAAATATGTATGTATGTAAATCTATGTAGCCTGAACATATGAATTAGTGTTTTTGGTTTTATTGTTTTATTATTTTCATTCACAGCAGCCAAGCCATTGCCTAATCCAGCCTAGTATTTAATTTGTCCCATTAAATGTTAGACTTATTTACCAATGCTAAAACCTGCACCCCTTTCATCTGAATGTCAAGGTGTGTGGGATTCATGTCTTAGTATGGCTAAAGAGTAGTAGTTAGGCTATAGAGAAGTAGTCAGGCTAAAGAGAAGTTAGGCCATAGAGTATTAGTTAGGCTATATAGTAGTAGTTAGGCTATAGAGCAGTTAGGCTGAGTAGTTTGACTATAGAGTATTTGTTAGGCTATAGAATAGTAGTTAGGCTAAAGCGTAGTTAGGCTACAGAATAGTTAGGCTATAGAGGAATGTTTTATCATTTTCACAGTTTAGAAGAGATATCTGCTCTCATGGC
>OOFG01107460.1:0-10799 GCA_900323295.1 Molva molva
GTCGCGGGGGAGGCTGAGCTGGTGCAGTGCGGCGTCGGTGGCGAGGAGGCCTGCCACGCTGGTCAGATACACCAGGCCCAGCATGCAGGACACCTGGGAGGGGACACACAGGGCTCGGGGTCAGGGTCTCGGGGGCTACTGGAGCTGCCTGGGGGGGGGCGCCCGCATTCTCACGAATCGCGCCATACTGGTTCTCTCTTAACCAGGTGGTTTCTTCTAACAAAGATTGCAGATAGACGCATTCCTTTAAAAAAGCACAAGTCACACGGACTTGAACTCCAGCTTAAGAATTGTATTTGCCATTTGGCGGATCCTTTAATCTAAAGCAACTTGCAGTGAATTCATGAAGGACCAAGCTGGGTTTAAAGGGCTTAGAGACAATTCATGACATGACATCTGTAAGATGGCCAAAACATTTTTCGCCAAAACACTTCATCACACCCCTTGGCAGTCGCCGTGCCCCCCTCTCCTCCCAATAGAGGGAAGTCCCGGGGTCGGAGGTCAGGGCCCTACCTTGGTGAAGTGCTGGTAGACGGCGGTGAGGGCGTGTCTCCAGGCCGCCTGCTCCAGCAGTACGCAGAGGTCGGTGTAGGTGAACCAGCCCCGCCGCATGCCCTGCCGCTCCGCTATGCTGGAGAACACAGCACACAAGGGTAGTTGTTACACACATACAGAGGGGCTGCGTTCCAAAACTTTTTCCCCCCCAGCATGCCTCCCTCCTATGGCTCGATCTCTATACTCTCAAGGAGAGGAGCGGCAGCAGTCAGTGGGACCAGAAGGAGGAAAGGCTCAGTGTGGAAATGAGACAGCCGTCTGTTGATGATCTGTACTGATCACAAAGCCATTCCTGGGTAAAAGAAACACCAATCTATCATCGGTCGGAAGCCGCTCCTGTGGGCGATTTAGGCTACGTTTTTAGCTTAGTACACATTGGAAGAGTGGGTAATCAAGGAGAACCTCTGGAGATTTAGGAAGCAAAGGCAAGTCGAGCCAAATCGCTAGAGACTATTGGAATGCAGCCATGAGGTTGAGCCCAGCCTGCTCTGGGTTCGACGGCCACCCACCTGGTTTCCAGCTGACTCAGGATGTCAAAGAAGTCCCCGGGCTCCGTGAAGAGGCTCCATTCCTGCAACACAGGGGTCAGAGGTCAGAGGTGACAAGAAATACATTATTATTACACTTGTGTATTCACCAGATGCTTTTATCTAGAGCGAACGACACTTCCGGTGTACGCAGATACATGTCATTCAGGAGCCAGTAGGGACGTATATCACCTTGCTCAAGGTTGCCTATAGGTTATAGGGCGCCGACATTGGGCTTCGAACGCAGTACCTTTTGAGTTGGGAGTCGAACACACACACCTACACCCACAGACAAACACTGACCATGGCGTTGAGGAAATTCATCTCCAGGGCGTTGACAGTTTGGACGTCCAGTTTCCCGGCAGCCCCCCACTCGTCGTTGAACACCTCCTCATCCTCGCCTTCGTCATACAGGTATTTGCTTGCAACCATCTGAGACATGGGTGGGTTTCAAAATGGAGTCATTACGCAGACAGGTTCATCTTGTAGCAACAGATGTGTCAGTAGCGGGGAATTTCATGTCATGTCGCCGACAATTTTATCCAAAAGCGGCAGAAATCTTTTTTGGGGATACTTGGACGGACTGCCTATGTTGATTTTGCTGGCAGTCAAACTGTGGTATATTCTTGTGATTGTTAAAGTTCAAGAAAAGCCTCTTGTCGGGGTGTGCTGCCTTTCTGTTCTTTGCCCCCCTTTACTCCTGGTTATTCTTAGCTAGGTAGTTTAGTATTGTATTTTCTTTTGATAACTAGGAGCAGTTTAGTGGTCTCTATTTTCTAGATAGGGTTCGGATGTTTGGTTGTGGCTTTGGTCGGATCCATTCCGAAGTTATTCGGCTTCCCTCCTGATTCATCTATTATTCTATTTAAACATCTTACTTCCCCTTTACAGGTTTTTGCATTATTTTAGTTGGGTTAAGCTCATGTGTTACTTCCCCTTTTTCCCCTAGATCCACTTAGGGGTTGTAACAATGTCATTAATGAGCAGATAAAGGTTTGGCATCTTGCTCCACGCCGCCTTCAGTTGGACTGCAGATAATGGGGTTTGATCCCAGAACATGGCCCTAAACATTAAGAGCCTGTCCTACCCCCATTTATATACTGCGAGTGGTAGCAAGCGAGTTTGAGACGAGCAGCCACAGCAGGCCCAGAAATAACAGGGGCCCATTAAGGGGAACCTTTGACATTTGAACAGCATACCATAGAGATCAGGAAGAGGTCGGAGGAGGAGATGTTCTGCAGGTACTCTGGGTTTCTGTGTCGTAGTCGTTCTATGTAGATCAGGGCCAGCATCATGGCACACGGAGAGATGCACGCCTCCCTATGACGCAAAGACATATTCATTCACATCGCACCGATAAAGGACAGTCAAATAGGTGTAATCAATTAAGATATATTAAAACCTTAATAAACTGGTTCATCTTTTGAAGTTAATGATTTTAAATAATTAGGTTAAAAGGTTGATTTGGCCGCTTTGATTTCGAAAAACAATCGGGGGAAAAAACTCATTTGTAACTTGAAATGAAAAACAACTTGATATATCCTGCACTATAGCCAATTGGGTGTTTCACATCCACGACAACTTCTACAGAACCCTTCTACAAGTTGTTAACTAATGTATCCAATTACTTGGTTGAATCCGTTTAACTCCCTGCACTTAAATGTTTGATTAAACTCCCCTAAAGAGGGTCAACCACACACCTGGCCACGTGGGAGGCATACTTCTTGTGTAGTTTGCGGATGGGGCTGGGCGCAGACTTCTGGAGGAATTCCACAGCAATATCTGGAGATATCCACACCAACAACAAGAAATATATGAGGGAGTACACTCTTAAACCGGAAACACAAACACAAGTTTTTGTAAAATGCTTTATTGTCTGTATCCATAACTCGATTGACCTTGAGGTCAGAATTACAAGGATGAGGAATGAATGCATGAAATGGAAATATTTTGCAACAAGGGTACATTAATTAACCATTTATTTACATTAGTTAATGCAGTTATTAGCATTATTACTTAGGTTAGGATAACTGGGTTAGGGTTAACCCTAACCTCTATGCCGCTGCTATATAATCCCTAACCCTTAATAATGTATAAATTAATACCTTAGTTAACATGAACGCCATTAGTAAACATGAACACCATGAGTAAATGATTACTAGACCATTAGTTAACTGTTAATTAACTGTAAAATTGAAAGTTAGAAAGACTGAAATCTGAAGGAGCTGCTTGAGATTAGTGATGAATAGTACGTGGTGAGTTATTTTTCATCATAAAGTTACGATTTAATCCTCAGGCCGAGTGCTCTTGAGCAAGAGTTAGCCTTTTACCTACAGCAAGGCATGAGATCAAAATAAACAGTGTGCACGATCCTGCAGCTCAGCGAACCATGGGTAACGCACTAGAATGTCATGTGACTCAAAGTGGGCGTTCCTGTTCCTGTCCCTTGCTGAGCTGGCGGGATGTCTTCCTTGTGTATAATACCATTGTAGTCCAAATATGAATATGAATACCTTATAATCCCCACGTAGAAGTTTATTATGCTCATGACCCTCGTAAAAAATACAATATAAAACAAACATCTCTGTGTAAGCCACATTGCCTGGGCTACAGTAAACGTTAAGCGGGCCAGAATAAAAGTTTATACAACATGCTAAAATGATATTGAGTGTAATCAACGCATATAGGTGAGTGCACCTCACCTGTCACTGGGCAGGAGAGGTCATCCAGGGAGACCTCTGGGTCCAGGCCGTAATACAGTCGCTTTCTCACCCGCTCAGACCACTTCTGATGCCCGGGGAGAAACTGCAGGAAGCACCGATAGGTTAGTTCAGTACGGCACTGCACACAAACACGCTTTATTTTGACAGATTTGTGAGTTAGTCAGTTGGAATTTGAGAGCTTCATCGCAGTTAAACGTTTGTGTGTTAATTGTTAACCCACTAATGTGTTGCTCACGATCATAATCCTCAAAGTAAGTTTAAAACAACCAGTCTCCACAAGCCAGTCCACCGTGAAACTAGAGACAGTATGCACAATACATGTTTCAGAAAGACTAGTTTGATGACACTTTTATTAAGGTTCCGATCTATTTGGATCGCATAAAGAAACTTCAGCACCACCACGATATAACAATATGATCGCGCGGCCTGGTCAGAGTGAGCGGTATAGCTTAGCATAGATTAGCTCAAATAGCCAGTGTCGTCGCTGTACGCCCCGACCACAACCTACCGTGAAGTCCTGGAAGTCCGACAGCTCGAAAGCTCTTTCGTTAAATAACGCCTGGAAATCCATTTTTTTTCGGTCAGATTAACATTAGCAAGCTAGCTTTAAGGAAAAAACTAGCAAACTAAGTGTTAAAAAAACGAATGTATTTGGCCTGGGCCTTGGCTGTGGCTAAGCTAGCTCAACCCCACCCCCGATCACGGTCTTGTTATGACGGCCGTGTTCCGGAACTCAAGCTGCCTGCAGGAGGCGCACCTCCTGGGGGAGGCGCTCCTGGGACGGTTACACAACTCACCGGAGACCAGGGCAATGTGTGTGTCGCTGTTGCAACATCTTTAACTGACAAGATTCTATTTAAAATAAAATATTACATTTCTATAGCATTATTAATTTAAGTGTAATATTAAGTTATGATTTTAGGTTTTTAGATATTAGGTTTTAATATTTTAAGGTATTTGGTGGTGGTCTATAACTAATGAGTAATATGTCTGTTTCAGTATTAAAACACAATTAAACATTCTTTTCCCACTACTGTATTTTTTTGAATTTTGTCTTTTAGTCGTTTGAAGTCACTATTCAATATGAATTGTAATTGGGTCTTCACATCCTGCACTTAGACATGTCCCTTCTCAAGGTAAATATGAACTTAAACTTAAAGTTTGGGCTGAGCTTTCTTTGTTTTTGTTAAAATTCTTAGTGATATAAGGTGTTTTCATATCTCGTTCAACCGTGGCCTGTCAAGTCCTTGAAGACTAAAGAACTTGACTTAAAACAACACATTTATCGGTATTTCAAGTACGTTTTCCAGAAGCTGAACTATATAACTCATAAACACATAGGAAAACATGTTTAAATCACTCTTGGTTCGTTTTTTGAATAAATTCTTTAATATTGTGGTATTTTTCTTAAAAACCACATAATTCTAAACAATCTATACAATCAAGATCAGAAGACTTTAAGGTAGTGTTTTCCGATAGTAAACAAAATAAATACATTTGCCAAATTACAAGACTAAAAACGATAAAAGAAGCAAACAAATATAAAGAATAAAAGGAGCCTTGCCTTCTTTATTTTCTGAAATCCTCTTCTGTCCTCAACATAAAATGAGCAACAGAAATTATTAAAAATAAGATAATACTTCCATACATTACAGTGTTGGATCAATGACTTAAACACTCAATATTTTGGTTTCGTGAAAACATCCCTTTTGTCCAACATATCCGTAGCCAACACAAATATAACTAATGTAGTATTGTAGTAAAATAACATTTCACCCTGAGTATAGCGTCCACATTTGTAATCAAGATCAATGTTCTCCGCGATCTTCTAGGGTCAACTAAAACACTAGCGAGGAAGAAAATTTAAACGCACTGCAGTAGGATTAAACATAAAAACAGCACTAAAACCGACACCAAAGATATGAATTCAAATTGTGCGCTGACAAATGCTCCTTGAGGCCTAAGTTGTCATTTTGACTGAAAAATAAGATATTTTCCCTTGTCTCCTGATTGTACACAAGCACACACTCAAAAGTATTTGACTTGGATCGGCTGGATTGGCGGAAGCAAAATTAGCCACGCTAAGTAGCATCTTCTCACGTCTAGCTTAGTAAGAATGTAGCGTGATTCAGAGTTCAAAGGAGGAGGGGGGATTTAAAACCACACACCCTTTAAGAACAAGTCATAAACAAACAAACAAACAAACATTTGGGGGCAGTTTGATTTAGTGGTGGTCATGGTGACCCGATGAGGTGGATGGGGGTTGTAGTTTTTCGGACTGGCGGTCCTTGGCCTCCGTGTCAGAGTCAGAGTCTTGGGCCTGTTGTTGCCTCTGCCACATTTCCGCATACAATCCGCCCTTCAGTAGCAGCTCCTCATGTCTTCCACGGAAAATACACAATAAAAGAAAAGTCGAAACGATTACTTCAGTTTTTCAGGCAAGCTAAAGGAGAACTGTCAGAGCACGGCCTCATGGACGTGTTTAAAAAAAACAACGCAGTCTGCAACACCAACTCTTACCGCGAAAAAGTCTTATATTAGAAAATCGAAAGGCAGATGGTTCCCCTCTAAGACGGCTTGATCAGCGTCGTCCCGGATTAACTGACTGGTACTTTCTCTGAATAAAGGTTGCTTAAAAAAAAAAAAGAAAAAGAAAACTTTTGCACTCACCTTCCTCGCTCTGCCACCTGCCCATCGCTGATCACCAGAATTTGGTCAGCTCCAATGATGGTGGACAGCCTAGCATGAACAGAGGAACAGAACCCGCGTGAGGTTTAAAGGTCACAGAACCAGTAGGACCAGGGAAACCAGGGGGAAAATAACGGTGTTGGACTCCCAGCCATAAGGTTTTGGATGCTTCATGACATGCATCGGAATCCACTGGAAGTTGCGTCGCATGGAAGCGCTTTCCAAAAGACTTCGAAGGCTCAGGTGTGTCTGCTCACCTGTGAGCCACGACGATGGTGGTGCGGTTGGCGCAGACCTTTGCCAGCGAGGCCTGGATGTTGCGCTCCGTTTGGGTGTCTAGTGCGGACGTGGCCTGTGGGGGAGGGGAGGGGAGGGGAGAGAGAGAGAGATCCGTTTAGAGGGAACAGGTTGCCACAGTAGTGATGTAGTAAGTCCAATCAACAAGCACTGACTTCCTTTGAACGGATTATCGTTTCTTTTCGCAATTTTGGTTTTATTTATAATTATCAGACAGGGCAGCAGAGATGTGGCCTAACTGCCAACCCTCGAACGTTAACTCAAATGCAATGGTGTGAAATGACCTCAATGCAATCGACAGAGCAAACCACCTACTCTCCAACTTTAACCCTTTAAAAAGAGACAGTACTGGAAATATGCAAAAATGTCTAACTATAACAAGGAGTTTATAAGCAAAGGCCAACGAGATAATTCATAATAACAATAATAATACATTTTATTTATAAAGCGCTTTTCGATCAACTGCCAGTAAAACATAGCAGTGGTCTGTGTGCCGTGTGCCTCACCTCGTCCAGCAGGACAATCTGTGGCGCTTTGAGGATGGTCCTCGCGATGGCCACCCTTTGCTTCTCCCCCCCGCTCAGCTTCAGGCCCCTCTCGCCCACCTGGGTGTCGTAGCCTATCAGAGGGCAGGGACCGATCATCATTACCGTATATGGGCATGCTGAGGCTTTTCATGTTTTTGTTTTGGATAACGTTGCTGGCATGCGGCGCCACGGCGATCGCGTAAACAAAGTCGACTGGACTATCTGTTGATGGATCACAGATATACAGGTGGCTTGCTTGGAAAAGTACTTTGCAACTCGCAAGAGCGTCTCACTTCTACGTAAACATAAAGAAATACAAAGACATAGAATGAGCATGATGGAGAAGGTTTTGTAAACAGGATGTCGGTCAATATTTTTGAAGTATGATTGAGAATTCAAAAATCATGTACACATTATTTTGGTGCCTCCCTTCAAGATCAATTTATAGCTATTGGGGTTTACAAATGTAGGCAGCATGCATGCATCCGAATTCCACAATTCCTTTCGATAAAACCAAACTTTTGAATAGTTGCGACTTAAAGTTAAAACGATAATTTGACTTGATATCTTCATATAGAAAGTCAAAGAGAATTTCATATCATTCAATTATAAAGAGCCATTTTTCATGTTGACAAAAAAAGATGTAAAAACTACAAAGACCACAATGCTCATCCTCGTCTCACCCTCAGCGAAGCCCATAATCTTGTCGTGGATGTCGGCGGCGATGGCGGCCTCCTCCACCTCTTCGTCGCTGGCCGTGATGCGTCCGTAGCGGATGTTGTCTCGGATGTTGTCGTTGAACAGCACCGTGTCCTGGGGCACCACACCGATGTGGGCCCTCAGAGAGGTCTGCTTCACCTGCAGAGAGAGAGACAGAGAGAGAGACAGAGGAGAGACAGAGAGAGAGACAGAGGAGGGACAGAGAGAGAGACAGAGAGAGAGACAGACAGAGGAGGGACAGAGAGAGACAGAGAGAGAGACAGGAGGGACAGAGAGAGACAGAGAGAGAGACAGAGAGAGATAGAAAATGGTAGGGCTGGGTTAAAATAATCGATTTTCTGATTAAAATCGATCTTCATTTGAATTTTCCTATATCGATTAATAAAATCCCATGATCGATCTTTTTATATATGCCTTTTCCCGTGCGAACACTTCGCTCGAGTTGAAATATTTGAACTTTCCTGCGTGATGCTTTGTCGTGACAGCCTATCAGCGTTCACTCCCTGAAGTCCAGATTGAACCGCAAAATGGAGGAGAAAGTAATTGTTGCCGTTTGCGGACTCCCGGAGCTCTATAATATCACGGCCAAAAGCTGTGTGCGCCTCCGGGTGATATTATGAACCCATAAACGACGGGGTTGGGTTCTCCGACGTCTCTGGTACTTCCACAACAAGTAAAGACTCGCAATGGTGGTCATCTTGGCCATGGTTGAGAATGAATTGGTGGAAAGAAACATTGGCGTTCACAAGAGAGCCCCTCCTCCTACAATATTCTTCTCCTAAAACACTCGCACGAGTATGCAGCTCTCACCTTATTTATTTACACTGGCTACCTGGTTAAAATGTAAAGTTGTTTATATTATACTGAAGATATGTATACATGGTTCATATATGGGATTTGTTAACCTATTCAAGGTTCTCTCTCTATCCCAGGGTGCTGCTCAGATCTGTTCAGATTTTGTCCTGTCTTTTCATTACATTCCTTGTTACAGTACTTGACTTCTGTACAGATACAAATATGATATAATGTAAGCATAATGTATTTTTAATAATGCACCAGGTTAGAGGGTTCCTTGTACAATTAACAGTATTTGTTCTATGAGAATCTATTTCATAGCCAAGCCAAATTGGTATTGCAACTGAAATATCCCTAACCGAATCGTTATTGAATCGAATCGAATAGGAAATTAAATCGAATCCGGACCTTGTGAATCGGAATCAAATCGTTTTGGGAAATCAGTGGCGATACCCAGCCCTAGAAAATGGGATTTTATTGTAAAACTGTGCTGATAAACCACATGAACTTCAAGGCAATAATAGGTGAAAATCGTAATGGTTTATGCAGGTATGAATATATGCATGTATGGATCTAATCCGTATTGAACAGTCCTTATGTCCTTATTATGCTTGCGGTGTGCCTGTGTGATTATGCCAGACCAGGGCGGGGTACCTTGGCGATGTCCTGGCCGTCGATGAGGATGCAGCCTCCCTGGACGTCGTAGAAACGGAAGAGCAGCCTGATGATGGTGCTCTTCCCCGACCCCGACTTGCCCACCTGCAGAAGGTCAAAGATCAACACGCGGACGGTGAGACAGAGGACCGCCTTTAGGAGCGAAACAAACGACGACGACCAGGGTGAGTCAGTTCGGGGCGTGGGACGTACCAACGCGAGCGTCTGGCCCGGGTTCACCGTGAAGGACACGTCCTTGAGGATCTCCTGCCTGCCAAACAACAACGGATGGTTTCAAATCAGTGTTTTTCGATCCAACGTCTTTGTTATTATTCAGTTGGTTGTGCTTTTGCTCAGTTGTTTACTCTTCTTCCATAGGAGGAACTGGCATTATCTGTAATAGACAGATAATGCCAGTTTCCCAGGACATCAATACTAGGGTCTAGTAATTTCCTCTTCCTGTCATTTTAACATTAGATCAGTTTTATTTATGTCTGTGGCAGCACCAGCACGGTCAATATCTATTTACTTGACTAGCTAGGTCTATACTGGAGCACTGCCATACCTAGATCAAATGGACCCATCATTAATGTTTTGAACTACACCTGTGTTTTCCTACTGGGAAAAGGGCCAATTGGGTACACTTTTATATTTACTGTTTTAAAAACACTGATTGGCCTTATTGTATTTTGCGATATCTTAAAAAGAACTGCCTTCATAGAATTTTTACGTTACTGTTTGACATTGTGGCATGAAAATCTCAGTGAAAAGATTTGTATTAAAAATAAATACAATGTTTGTCAACCCACTTTCCTGTCTCTCTTCACTCTCACATAAAAGGCAGAAAAACCCATACAAATATTTCAGAAGAAAGAACAGTCCGTTAACGTTAACTACAAAAGGTAGAAATTAATTAAAGTCCATGAATTATATATAACAAAAGTTATGGTGTAACATTTCATTTTGGCTTACCCATTGATATAGCTGAAGTAGACGTTTTCAAACTCCACTTTCCCCTGTTTGAATTGCAGGTTTCCAGCATTCAGATAATCCTTCACCTATCAGGGGAAATCAAAAACACACACTTAGAAACGATAAACCAACACCATAAAGGTTAAGGCAACCTCAGGTACATAATACTAGTTACACAGTTTAGTCATCTTAACGCAATGAATTCCATATGTACCTCTTCTTCCTCTTCAAAGAGTTTAAACATGCTTTCCATGTCGATGAACGAGTTCTGGATCATTCTGTAGGAAAACAAAAAAAAAGGCAACACATATAAGTGTCAAAAAAATATCAATCAATCACAA